>VZRX01006459.1:0-17396 GCA_013398075.1 Notiomystis cincta | reverse complement strand
CCTGAAGTATGAAGACATTATATTCATATATACCTTATATATATATATATACAAAATCTAAATAGAGATTTTGGGGTAGAAATGTATTTGGATGTGGAACCTTCGTTTGCTTTGCTTACACACTTGACAGTTTACAAAAGACAACTCTTTAGGAAAGGTGGTAGTAGTAACATTGACTTTGTAAGTTGAAATAATGACTTTCTTGTAAAGACATTTGAACCTTATCTGAATAAAAGCCTTTTTCTTTGTTGATTACTGTGTTCTGTTATGTAAGTGCACAAGTTAAATAATTTTATAACTACTTGATGGAGTAGAAAAATGACAGTTGTGTTTCAGTTGTCATCAGTCTTCAGTTTTTCTACCTCTGTGGCATTTGTTTCTGGAAGCCCAAGTCTATATAATACACAAGTCATGAGCCAGGATGTTGCTGTCCTTTGGCAGCAGATACTGAGCTGGATGTTTAAAGGCTATGTCACTGGAAACCATGTGGCAGGGTTCTACAGAGTTCTGAAAGCCCTTCAGACTGGATGCATCTGTTTGGTGCTCGGCAGCCTTTGGTTCTGCTCACCGTAAGGTCCAACTCTTGTGGACCATTTTGCTCAGCAGGTGTGCTTCCTTACAGCAGAGGCCCTGTAATGGCATTTGGCAAGTGGGAACAGACAGCCCAGACTAGTTCATGTTCTGGGGGTGAAAATCCCCAGGGCTGGTGTTAAAACTTCGCATTGATGTCAGTGGTGACTCTGTTTTCACCACTCAGTGATGCTGTGTATGCTCAAATTGGGAGCTGCTTGTGCCTGCTTCATAGTTTGGGACACTCATTTTAGAGTAAACACAAGGTTTTGTCTCCATCTGTTCTCCTGTGATATAAAAGCATGACAGATACTGCAAGCCACTATTTTAGGATAATTTTAGGAATTGCTGTTTTGTTGTGATGCCATGCTCCCAGTGCAGCTTATGCTTCCATAGTACACCTCTCCACTGGCTTCTATGTGTAAATGTCTTTGGAGAGGAATCACAGGTGTCTGCTGTCGCTGTAGACAAGGAGTGTGCAGGATGGGCTCACAGGGACAGGATGTGCTTTAGCTTTCCCATCACCAGAAGAAAGAAGAGTTGACGAAGGAGGGCTCAAGAGCAAGATGATGCAGGGAAGCTGCTTACTGAGTATTTCTGCCTTACTTAATCTGGCAGAAAAGCTGCCATCTGTAGCTGGGTTTGAGCTCACAAAGCAATGAGAACCTCTTGCTGTAGCCTGTTAAAAGGGTGAAGGAGTCCCTCTCCCGTGGAGTGTGCAGCTTCTGGCTCAAGTGTTCTGAATAAATGATCTGTGATTGCAGTGTTTAGATCATATTGTGGCAATCTGTACTATTTACTCCCTGAACATGTTTGGGTTTTTTACCTTCTGTCTCCATTTCTACCTCCAGCTTTTTTTAATATATGGATTAAAAAAGATAATTTTTTTAAACTTAGTTTTGATTGAAACATCATCTGTGGATGTTTGCCTCAAACTCTTTCCTAGAAATAAATTGAGTCTTTTCAGGAGCAATGAGAACACCTCAAAGAGTTCAGTCAGGGCAGCACTACGGTGTTGGGGTATTGTTGGATAAAATTATAGTTTTGTTCCAGTGTATGCACTAAATTTCTACTTCACTCAGTGTTTTGAAAACAGTCATGCTTCTGAGAGAAGAGTAGATCTTGACTCAAAAGCAACTTTGACAGCACAAACATCTTCTCCCAGGAGTTTGATGCCTTGAAAAAGCAAAAAACTTGATGCCACCTCCGTTCCTGCTTGACTGATTGTGTTTTGTTGGACTCACTCCAGAAGAAGTCCTAAGACATACCTTTTAGGAAGACATTTTAGTTGCTAAATCACAGGTCTGCAGAGATCCCTTTAAAGACAGTCTGTGCATGCAAACACTTAGAAAGGACTAAGATGAAACATTTTTTCACTATCAACTGAGAATACAGAGTATTCCAGCTGGGTCTGGTTTGCTTTGCATCTGTTTTTTCTGTAGCCTGTTGCCTTGAAAGCTCAGCTAATAAGCTTGTCAATTCAGTAAGTAAGTAGTTTTTGTTCTTCCTCCCGTAGAGATCCAACTGCACTGTCTTGTGGACACTGGTATTCTCAGAAAACTATTTATGGTGCCACCAAATGTCAGTAATTTAAAATAATAAACTTAGGCTTTAAAAAGGTAGAAAACTGAATGAGGCTTTAAGTTTAGAGCAAGATACTAGTCAGGTTAAAATAACTTTATGGTTATGACATGCACAGTGGTGATTCTGTTCAGATTTAGGTTTGTTTTTGCTTTCTGTTTTTCTTTAGGATAGCAGTGATTTAGTGATTTTCTTTAGGTTGCAGTGATCTTTAGTTCTACTACCTAGCTATCTGGCTTAGTATGGAGAAAATTCCCTTCTGCCTACTGTTTCTGTAACTTGCTCATTTTGGCTTGGGTGTAAATATCCTCTAAGTAACCTCACTGAAATTATTAAAATGACTCCTGTCACTCCCAGGTCACTGCTAATTCTTAACACAGTCTGTGCTTCCAAAGCATATCACTGTAATTTAGCAGTCTCATCAGTAATGTGTCATTTTGCAGGTGTAACAATATTTTGTTCAACTGAACTACAGTCAGACACAATGTAAGCAGAGAACACTAGAAGATTTATTCCAGTTTCAATTCCAGTGAATCCGACCTCGAGGCAGTTGATACAAGGAGTCAGCAAATATTTTCAGGAGCTTGCTTTGACATTTTCAAACTACCATAATGAACAGGAAGCAAAATTCAGATTTGTTTTGGCTGAGGCTGCATTAATGCTGGGCCACACTTTTGCTTTCTGCTGAAAGAGAGGATGGATTTGAATTAATCATTTATCAACAGATTCTGCAGCTTGATGTAATTTTCATGAAGACACTGTGGTTGGGTAATTACACTGTTAGAAACAAAAGCAGGGATTCAAACACTATGCCATTTTATTTCAGAGGTATTTGCTTACATTCGTGCAATATATTCCATAACTCTCCATTTTCTGCAAAACCTGATATATATATTTCAGGGCTTTTTTTATAAGCTTTTATAAGCTCACATTCTCTTGCAGCCTTCTCCTAGGAGCTCAAAATAAGCATTATGAATGAAGTATTTGTTGCTTTAACAGGAAAACTGTTACAAGAAAACACAAAAATATACCTGTTTAATCCATTATGAAGAAATCCTTCAAGCAGATTGAATATGATCTTCATGCATCAATATATAATACAATTNTCAAACCTGTAAACATTAGTCAGTTTTTGGTTGGTTGGTTGATTTTGTGTGCTTCTTTTACTGGATTCTCATATTTTGTTTTCAGAACTGATTAAAAAGGGTGGGCCTCAGCAGCCATTAAGTACAAAGTGATTTGGCAAGTCCTGCTGTCACCTGCATTCCCCTGGCATTCCATTCGGTGAAGAACTTGACATGGCAGCAGCCCCTGTACAGGAAGACAAAAACACAGGTTGTCAGGATTTATAAAAATGCAGTTAAAATGTTTCTCCATTCAGTAAGCACTGGTGTATTGTTATGATTTAGGAATGGTACTCCCCAGTTCAGTGCCCCCACCAAGACTGGTGGGGTAAGGAATATGATACCCACTCAGTACTGTCTTCTCTGACCCAAGGGTCTATTGAGACTATTTTTGAAATTAATCCCATCATCTGACTCAGCTCTTTCTGGGGTTCCATGTCACCACAGGGCTTGCTTTTCAAGGCCCAAGAGGGTGTTCTGGGCAGTGGGATGAGGCACAGGGCACATCTCCAGCACAATCCAGTGGTTGTTTCCACTGTCAGCACATAGCACTTGCCTTGGCAGGTGTGTGGGAGTGCAGTGTAACTAGCCACGCCTCCCCGTATTTGTATTTTGGCCATTGTTTCCTATACCACAGAGGCTTTACTCAGCCACATTGATAGCAGTGCATGTTTCACAGTTAAGGATAATCTGGAAAATAGTGTCCATGGCTAAGTTCACCCCTCAGTCACAAGCCCATCTGTATGGTTGTATCTCTTTCCTGATGACCTGAGGCATCATGGGCCCACTGAGCTAGAAGTAATTCACTCTTATTTTGTCAGTCCAGATCCATCTGAGACACTTTAATCTTGGCAACCCAACCTGATGCCTTATCTCCTAAGGCAGCAAATCCACCTGTCCATGGCTGTGATGTTCTTCAGTAGCCCAGCTTACAGATGTGTATGCATCTACATGATGTGCTTTTACAGCCAGCTTTTCTATCTAGGCAGTGATGTCTTGTCAAGCTTGAGCAGCCCAGATGAGTTTTCCTCTGTGTTGCTAATTGATCTTTTTCCATTGATCCAGCCACCTCTACAGAGCATTTGCTACTGTTCAGTGGTCAGTGTAGAGGTAGGGCTCTAGCCATTTCTCTGTTCAGTGATATCAAAAGCCATTTGGACAGCTTTCAGCTCTGCAAACTGACTTGATCCACCTTGTCCTGCAATAGCTTCTGCAAGTCACTGTGTAGTACTCCATATAGCAGCTTCCCATTTTTGATTTATCCCCATGATATGGCAGAAACCGTCAGTGATGAGGGCATGTTGTTTCTCTGGTAGCTGATTATATGGTGGGGCCTCCTCAGCATCTGCCACCTTTTCACCCTCCTCCTCTGATGACAGTCAAAAATGTTTTGCTTCCTTGATTTCTAAGATCCCTGGGTGATTGGTATTTCCTGTTTGAGCTTGCTGTATGATCAGTACAACTCACTCCATGTAGTGGCATGATGTGTGGAAGGGACTTTCCCTTTGAACATCCAGCCCAACACTGGTAGTCAGGGTGCCAGGAGGAGCTGTGCTTTGGTGCCAATCACTTCTGAAACAGCTCAAAACCCTTCATAAGCTGCCAGTATCTCTTTTTCAGGTGGGGTGTAGCAGGCCTTAGATCTCTTATATCTCTGAGTCTGGAGCCCCGCTGGTCATCCTGAAGTCTCCCTGGGTACTTTTTGCCAGAGACTTCATTCTCCCCATCTGCAGTGTAGTGCAAATTTTTCACATGTGCTCCTATCCTGACTGACCCGAAGGTTACTGCATGAAGAATCTCCTGTTTGGTTTGTTCAAAAGCCTGTTATTTTTCAGGACCCCTGTGTTGGGGTGATTCTGTGACAATCCTGTATTCCCCATCGCCTGATGGAAGTTTTTTGTACCTTTAAACTGCAGCCAGGAGGACTCTTCNCGTTTCCTCCTGGATTTGTGTCCAAACCAGCACAACCCCCCTTGAAATTATTCTTCTTCCATGTCACATGATACAGAGAGGGTTTACAATCTGACTGTAATCTGTAACATGCATTCTCCCGAAACCTGCAGTGGCTAGGAAAACCTGTGCTTTCTTCTTGCTGTTTGGTGGGCCCATAGCTGGCTTGCTTTTGACCATATCCATTGGAATTTGATAAGAACCCTCTTGCCATTTTCTTCCAAATACTGAATTTCCTGGGCAGATCCCTTGAGCTGGCTTTGCTTTATGGCAAAACTGACCTTCAGGAGGATCTGGATTATCTTCTCCCCTTTCTCAAAAACTTCCTTTGCTGCATTGCCCATACAATATCGCTGATGGTTCTGCAAGTGTTCTGGAGCTTCACCCTTTTCTAGTGCAGTCTGGATCAGCCCTTGGAAAATAGTGGGGCTGTGTTTCCACCCCTGGGCAGTCAGTTCCAGGTGTACTGGATGCTCTTCCAGGTGAAAACAAACTGTGGCCTGCACTCTGCTGCTAAATGAATGGAAAAAATCACATTAGCAGTGTCTGTGGTGGTACCACTTTCCTGCCCTGGACTCCAGTTCATACTGAAGTTCCAGCATGTCTGGCACAGCAGCGCTCGGTGGTGTGACCTCATTCAGGCCACTGACAGACTGTTGTCAGTCTCCACTCTCATTGGACTTACACATTGTTCATATAGGACTACTAAAGGGTGAGTGAATCCTGCTGACCACTCCCTGGCTCTCCAGCTCTCAAATCATCTGCTGGGTGGGGGGGTCAAGGAGTCCTGGAGTGCAGTATTGCTGACACTGCACTGTTGCAGTAGCCGTCGGTACCTGTTGTTCTTCAACCAACCGTCAGCAGTCCCACAGCAGAAGGGTCCTCTGAGAGACCAGGCAAGATCGTCCTTGAGAGAATACCTTTCTCCCACAATTGACATGAGCTGCCTCCAGAGGCTGAGAGTTTCTGTGCTCTTCCCAATCACCTTGTCAATGCCCACAGCCCAGGACAAAGATCCCAGCTGCTTGGCTTCACTGCCACCCAGTTTCATACCATGGGCCACAGCATCCCAGAATCGGAGCAGCCAGGCCACCAGGGGCTCTCCTGACTGGTGGTTGAAATCTATTTGTGTATCTCACAGCTCACCTGGGAATCAGGAGCAGGTGATTATCTCCGGCCCTGCCTCTTCTGTTTTGAGGGCTCTGCTTCCTCTTCATCCTTCATGAAGTGAACTGGTTTCATGTTGGATTTCTTTTTCTCTATAGGGGTGACTGCAACTGGCAGGGGTTGTTCCTCTGGTTCAGCAGCAGTTTGAGTGGCCATGGTGCCTGTTGGTCTACTTTCTTTCTCTTCCCCCTGGGGGTGATGTCTACCCTTGAGCAGTGTCCAGTAAACAGTAGCCTGGGCAGAACATGTTGCATAAGTTCATGCCTCTCTGGAGTTACTACAGCATTTTTCTTTGACATATTTCATCACTTTAACAGGCTCCTGTAGTTGTTCCCAGGTGAACTGCTAAGCCATTGGAGAAGTCCTCCAAACACTAGTCCATGTCCTCCTATGCTCCATGCCACTCATTACTGTCCCACTTCAGGGCAGATCTCTGAATTATTGTCCCTAGCAATCTTTCTTGGCTCTGAATATGATACGCACCGCACTGAGGAGACCTGGCAGACCTAGCAACAAGAACATACTTTTCTTAACATCTAAAGGGAATTCAGAATTCTTAAAAGCTGTTGTAATGTCTGAAGGAGGAAAAGAGGGTGAAAGGCTGGGGAAAAACCATCCTTCTCTTTTCCCTGCATTGACTGGATACTTTTAATAATGGACTCCCACAGGTACAGCTTTAGATAAGAGTGAGAGAGCAACACTGAATACACATCCTAAATGACCTTTGATATTATCGTGTCATTAGCTGATATCAGACAGTGCCACAGAGCAATCTTGATCCCTCTCCATGCTCTGAAAAGAGCAACACAATGGGCACACACTGCATATATGGAAATGTATTGATGTTCTATGGCGAGGTTTTGGTACGGGGGGGCTACAGGGGTGGCTTCGTGAGAAGCTGCTGGAACCTTCCTCACTATCTGGCAGAGCCAATGCCAGCTGGATCCAGGACAGGTGTGCCACTGGCCAAGGTTGGGCCAATCAGAAATTATGGTAATGCCTATGTGATAACGTATTTAAGAAGAGAAAAAAAAGTTATTGCACAGATGTAACTGTGGCCAGAGAAGAGCAGAATATTTGAGAGGAACAAGTTTGCAGACAACAAGATTAGTGGGGAAGGAGCAGGGAGAGTTGAGATCCGCCTGCAGTCTGTGGAGGAGAGCCATGCTCAGGTGAATGCTGAGAAGAAGTTGTGAGTTCATTGGAAGCATGTGCTGAAGCAGGCTCCTGGCAGGGACCTGTGGACCTATGGAGAGAGGGACCCATGCTAGAGCAGGTTTCCTGGTAGGACTTGTGACCTTTGGGGCACCCATGCTGGAGCAGCCTGTTCTTGAAGGACTGCACACTGTGAAAGAGTGATCCTTGTTGCAGCAGTTTGTAAGAACAGTTATCCATGGGATAGACTCACATTGGAGAAGTTCATGGGGAATTATCTCCTGTGGGAGGGACTCCACACTGAAGCAGGAGAAGGACTCCTCTTCCTGAGCAGCAGCAGAAACACACAATGAACTGACTGTCCGTTCCCTGTCTCCCTGTGACACTGGAGGGGAGGAGGTAGAGCTGGGAAGGAGGGACAGGTGGGGGGAAGGTGTTTCTATTTTATATCTTGTTATTCTTCTCTGATTTTGGTAATAATAAGTTCAAGTAATATCTCTAAATCTAGCCAGTTTTGCCTGTGACGGTGTTTGGTGAGTGATCTCTCCTGGTCCTTATCTCAGCTCATGAATCCTTTGTTGTATTTTCTCTCCCCTGTGCAGCTGCAGAGGGGATGATAGAGAGGCTTTGGTGGTGTCTGGCATCCAGCCAGGGTCAACCCACCACGAGGTTAGATAGCACACCCACACGAGCAGGCCAGGCTGCATTGTGACCAGTGCCTCTGTACCTAAGACAGCAAATGCTCAGATCAAATGATTCCCAGCTCACTCTGGGTGGATCTGTTATTACCTCAACCCTTCAAGTCTTCCACTGGGAGACAAATAAGGCTGTTATGGTTTAGGAATGATGGTATCCAGTTCAGTGCCTTTCAGAGAGTCAACCAAGACACTATACTGCTCTCTCTCTCCCCCTCCCTGCTGCAGCGTGCCAGAGAGGAGAATTGGAGGCATGAAAGTAAAGATCATTGGTTAAGGTAAGAACAACTTACTTGAAACAGCAATGAGATACAAACCCAAATGGTAACAGCAACAATACTAATGCCAGAGGGTATAAGAAAAGAAACAATTCATGTGGAAATAAAACCCAGATAATAGCTCCCTCTGCCACATTTTCTTGACCAGAATAACTCCTTCTCTCCAGAACAGAGTCCCTTTTCCCTGCTCTGGAAGTGATGTAAGGTGGTAAGGAATAACATAGGCATGCTTCTTTCTGGCTACAGCAAAAAATTAACCCTGTCCTGGCCAAAATGAGGACATATATACTGACTTCAGCATTTAATGCCCAGTGATGAAAAGAATAAAACTCTTTCCCCAATTTTTGGCATTATTGCCCCTTGGAGCCTTGGCTGACTAGTCATGCAGTTCAAGAGCCAGAGGACACCAGAGCTCATTCCTGACCCACTGAAAAATCAGTTGTTCTCTTTCTTTCCTCTGGGAGTCCGCACAGAGAGGACCTTGTCCCAGCAGTGAATCTGCACCTCTTCTGGCAGCTAAGTAGCAACTGCAGTTCTCCTGTAATGGCTGCAGCCATAAAATCTTGCTGTCATTTTTTCTTCCTGTACTTACTGGACTCTTAAATGCATACATGAACAAGACATAGAGAAAATGATCCTTTTAACACTCCTAGCAAAACGCACACTAGAACATGCAGCAATGTGTGGCAGCTTCAGAAAAATAGGACATTTTATTGATTGTCTTCCTTACACTCTTGAAATAAATCCCTAATGCTAAGTGGAAAGCACTAGGCAGGCACACTGGCAATGCTACAGGAAATGTATCTATAACTTAATGAGAAGTTAGAAGTTATTAATAACCGTACTTTGTTCGTTGCTTAGAAAAGTTTATTTTCTGTATATTGTTTCTTGTATAAAATAGTTCTGCCTTAACAGAATTAACTAGATTGACTGCCTTGTTAATGTTTTTTCCCTTACATCATCATTGGGTATCTGATCTGTACTTTCTAAAGGTCATAAAATAATTGTATCCAATGTTTTCAGAAGAAAAACACAAGGATAAACACACTCCTAACAGCACTAATCTCCCTAAAGATGACCCAACTCTTGTTAAAACCTTAGTGACATGACATGCAATTTAGCCCTCTAAAGGTAGATTTTAGTTCCCAGCACTTACTTTCCTGCTCTTTTTTTTTCTTTAAGCGCTTTCTCCGGTCTATGGCAGCCAACTCAGTTTTCAGCAACAGGTAACGTTTCCGGATTTCCTGCATTTTTGCTTGGAGGACTGTTATGCGCTCAGTGCTACTCAAATTTTGCAAGTCAGCTGCAAGTTAAACAATTTCTGTTAATTATTGCATTGCAGCATTTCCAAGGCCTTCTGAATTTCCATGGAGGGGGAGGTACTCAAATCCTAGTGATGTGCTTTGAGGTAGCAGGCAGCAAAGCTTAGAAAGAGCAGCTGCTGTTTATTATGACTATCTTGACTGACACAAACACACTGAAACTTCTTCTTTCAAGAAATAGTAAACGTGTCCTGGTTCATTAAGTCAAAATGGAAGGGGAAGATTTCAAACCCAGTAATCTAAGAGACTGAACAAGAAACAGAGAACAAGGAGTAAAACAGCAAGAAAGAAAAACTATCAGGATATATGACAAAATTAAGCAAACTGAGGATGGAGTAATTTTAGAGGAAAAAAAAATCAAAACCATAAAAATCCAAAAGCCTTCTAATAGTATAACACACCACCACAAGAGGCATGTTTCAAAGAAGATACTTACACACTTGAAAACTCCATTTGCAACCTTTGGGCAAATGATTATCGTGTTCTTTTAGATCAGACTCCCTCTCTCCACTTTGCCCACATTTCCCTGTGGGAAGGTAGATTGTTACAAAACAAAGCAACTTTCCCACCCAACCCAAAGCTTACCAGGAGCTGTCTCACTCTAACATGACAGAATCCATCCTGGTGTAGCAGCTTGGCACACAGCTCTCTGCACCACGGGTGCCCAGGCACAGGACCACAAACCAGGTCTGTAATGGGGCCCCTTTAATTCTGGTATGCTGGGAAAGGGAAACCTTGCACTGGAAACACCAGCCAGCCAGGTGTTGTGCATGTAGACTCAGATCTGTTCTGTGGATTTATGAGAACCAAAGTCCTACAGGCCTAGAAGGTTGATAAAAGTAGCAGACTGTGGCTCCACAATCCATCCCAAAAGCTGGCAAGTATTTAACTGAAAGCACGTGTGCATGAACATAAGGAGGTAGGGTAGGGACACACTTCCTGGAAGGAGATTCTTGAATACGATCCAGCTGCTCAAGGTTCGTATAGCCACAGTCCACTCTACTCTCCAACTGGATCACGACAGCAGTGCACTTATTGCTTTAGAATCACAGCCATAAATAAATTGCCTGCATCAGAAAATAAGGCAAAGAGGCACTGTAATGTGTTCATGTAGGTGCCAAAATTATCCACATCTTTCTAGTTACGGAGCTATAATTCTTTTAAAGGATTTTGCAAGACTGATTATTACATCCTAGCTCCTGTTCACCTTTTATAATATTCATTTCAAACAAATGACATGGTATTTTCATGGATTTCATTTCACACTGAGATACTGTACTTACTACTTTTATTCTTCTTTTTGATGTTCACAAATGTTTTGAGGCTTGTTTTCTGCTTTTTTGAGGAGCTGTCTTTTCCCTGAGCATCTTGAAGGTTTTTTTGGCCTCTAAACACTATAAGGGAGGAAAAAGACCCCAAAAAGTAGAAAGAAACAGAAATAACAACAAAAAAATGTTTGCAGTTCTGTGTTTTTCTCAAAGTATATACATCTGTGATTAACAAAGCAGTAGAGATATATTTATTGAGGTCTCCCTATTGACCTCTTCCAAACTCTCACCTTTGTTGAAGGAAATAAATTTTGTTGCATTTTTTTAAAACAACACTTTCATATGAATGATGATAGTAACACACCTTAAGGGCATTTTGAGGGAATTCTGTTATTTGTTAGCTGAAATCTGTAGCAATGAAAAAAACCAATTCTGTCACCTCAGGAATATAATCAGTCACGCATTTTCTTCCTTAGTTTTTAAATTTTTTTAGGCACTACAGCACAGTGAAAGCAGCCGTATTTTTGATGAACTGCAAAGGAGCCTGTCACTTTCACAAAAAAGCTTTTGGATCCAGCCTTGCCAACAGATAAAAAGCAGACAGCAGTACACTGACGCCATGTGCACAACTGTTGGCTGTGTTTATTATCCTCTGTTCTCTGGTGGTCTCAGATTGAATCTCAAAATCACCTCTGAATGTGAAACCCAGCTAAGAAGGTCAAGGTTTGATATCAGCCTGGCTTCCATTTTTCAGATCATTAACTTCACAAGGGGTAATGGTTGCCCAAAAAAGCAATAATGGGCACTTTCTCTCCCAAATTAAATAGCTTACAGAGAATCAAGTTTTATGCAATAAACAGCATCTTCTTCTTGTAAGCAGGACACTCAAAATGCTTTTGTCTTGCTACAATAAATATTCCTTACACAATGTATTACAGCTTGTTCTGGGCCTCTCCTGTCAGGTCTGATATAAACATCATTTTTATACACTTTTTTCCTCATTGAAACCATCACAATTTTTAACAAAAGGCCAAGAAACTTCCTGTAGGTTTTAGTTTATTCACTAGGTGATTACACCATTTCCACACATTTGAAGTAGACAGTAGGCTACTATTTCCTACAAAAAATCACTTCTCAGCAGCAGAACTATAAGAGAATGAAGATACATACGCAATGGCAAAATGAGAGTTGCTTAGTTTGAAGACAGCTCATTTTACCCTTTACTTTACCATTTGCAGCATGCTCTGGCTCTGGTTGATTACCACTACTGGAGCTGACACTGGCATCAAAACCTTTCAAAGAAATATTTGGCTCAGACTGGAGATCTTGCAGCTGCCCTGCAGCATTCTGTGTCTCCGCTGTGCCATCTGTTTCACTCGTGATGCTTTGTATCTCTTCTTGATTTGGTGGCAGACTCCCAGAGACAGTGGATTGATGGTTACTATAGTCTGCTACAGCTACAGTGGAAGGTGACTCGGGAGTTGGAGGAATATTTAGCATTAAAAACTCCTCTTTCTTCTCTCTGTCAGTTTTATTCTATGTGAAAGAACAGATGAAAAACACTTCTCATTTGAGCAATTACAAGATTGTAATCTTAAAATGAGGCAGCGCTCACAATTATCTTAAACATCTAATGTGTAGAAGAAAGCTCTTGTCTTCATTTAAAAGACTACAAGTACCTTCCTACCGTCCATGCTGAGACCTTTCTACTGAAGACAGGAGCCTTGTCAGCACCAAACCAAATGTGAACTCAAGCACAGCCCGTGCTGTAGAAGCAGTGTGGCCGCAGGGTGACCGGCACAGCCGTTGGGCAGTTGGGCAGTTTGTGGCCGTTGGGCAGTTGGACTGTTCCTTGGCACAGGGGTTCCAGAGGGGAAAAGGTGGGGCAACAGGAGCACTGACTCCTCTAGCACAAGGAAATTCTTCCTTGCAGCCCACAGCCTGAGGAACTTAACCTACGCCTAAATATCAGCTAAAATTTTTTTTTTGAAGGAAATACTCTGAAAAAAAGTGATAGAGTTACATACTAGTCCTGTTTGCTCTCCAGAATCAGTAGAGGGAGCTCCGAAATTTCACCCCATCACGTTGGCTTCCAACACTGATGAAACTGATTCTTCTCATTTGTTTTCTATGAAGTCATACATAAATTTAATTTAAAAACAAAAAAAGTGAAACCCCCAAAATGTTTATGGGGAAAAGTTTCATTTTTAAAAGGCTGAGGAGTCGCTTTTCCTGTCAAGTATTCATACGCCAATCCAAAGGAAGCAGAATGGGGAGTACTTAAGGATGTATCAAGCAAAAGTTGGGGTTAACGAGGGCACAGAGGGGAGTGAAACTATCTTTATTTTCTTTCATTCTAATTTTTGGTACTTTCCTTCGGTCTGCCTTTATCCATACCTAAACACAAAAGTAAACTGTACATGTTTGTGGGTTTTAGCAGTGAATTACAACATCTGTAAGAGAAATCACTGGGGAAAAAGAAGAAAAAGAAGAAAATCAGGAGCCATATAAAATGGAATTGGAATTTGAACAACGAAAGCATTTGTATACTTTTCAAACTGCTAAGTTTCATCTAAGGTTCCATTCTCCATGTATTGGGACACAGAGCATGAAGGCATTTTACACTGGCAGGTAAGAGCAAAAGGTGCTGGTTTTCCAGTCAGCACTGAACAGTAGGGTCACAGGTAAAACACACCACCCAAATGAAAATTCAGTATGGATCTCTAGCAGGTTTATTTCATATATATAGCGTAAAAATTTAACAATAAGAGGAATTCTTACAACTACACAAAATGTGACCAGGTAATAAACATTTCTGAGCCTGAGCATCTGCAAAGTGGGTATTTGGAGTGACTAACCCTTTGGAGTCACTAACTTTCAAGTCACTGACTTTGCACTAAGACTTTTCAATTCTTTTTCAGTTCAAGGCTTCCATTTTATATCAGAATGATACAAAGCACCCCCTAATCACCAAGGTATTAAAAATAGGCATTTATGATCTAAGGCTGGACCTGTTCAATCCAAAACCAAAGGGGTACATTCTCAGAGGTTGCCTTGTAGATCCTCCACAGTATTCCTAGAGAGAAAACAAGGAAGAAAGAGTATTTTTCCAGCTGCTGAATTTATCCTAGCAAAGGTATAACATTCTCAGGAAGACAAGTGACCTCAAGGAAGTAGCAAGCCTTGGCAATTCCACTGAAAAGTTCCAGTACTCCTCTGTGTAGCTCGTAACATGATTTTTTTTTTTTATCTGTGATCAAAGAAAGGAGGGGAGTTAGTCTCATATCCAAAATACTGGAATATTAGATGAGGGCTCCATTTTTTATTTAATTTATTTTTAAATAATTTCCCTTCTTCCCCCTCTCCCCACCCCAAAATACACTACTCTTCAGAACTGGAAATTTCATCATATGTGTTCCTTTTTTATTGCAGTGGCTGACTGTAAAGTATATTGGTATAGCTTCAAGAAACTGAGGTAGAAATTAGTACTTGGACATGCAGCTTTCTGAAGGGAAGAAAGAAAAGTGTTGACAAGAATAAGTCTAAGTTTTAAATGCCTGAAACACTCAAAAATTACATGTTTTGTGATATTGTACCATATGTTACACAGAGTTAAAACAACCACAACTCATTAGTATCTTGACTTCATCACCTATGCTTAGAAATGTTGCTTGAAGGCACTTCATGTCAAAGATCCAGTTCCTGTAGATCACTGCAGATATAGATCAAAATCCTACAAAAAATCAAAATCAAAACCAGCAACAGTGAGACTTTTCTCCTTGGCAGTAGCTTAGGAGCTCCAGGAAGGCACCAGGCCTAGGCACAAAGATATGTATTGAAGGAAGAGAGAGAAGCATCATGCTTAGCTCTAACTGTGATCTTTGCTAGCAGATTTTACTAGCAGTGAATAAATTACATTTGTTCTGCTCTGAGTCAGAGGCAGGATGAGATTCACAGTAGGTGACAGAAGAAGGTCACAAGAGCCTCAGCCTTTCCAGAAGAGGATAAACACAAAGTACAGTGAAGTTGCCTCAGGTTTACAGCGGTTTTTTTACAGATCTATAGACACAGTACTAAAGCTTAAAAGATGACAGACAAGGACAATCAACAGATATGCTGAAACTGAGTGAAGAGGAAGGAGACTTGCAAGTTAACTTAAAAGCTGCACAGAAAGCTGCTCTACATTTTTCAGTTGCTTGAAGTTTTAAAGGGCAAAATATAGGAGTACTTCATCTCATTTTTATTAATTCTAGAATAAAGACAATCAAAAGCGTGTACTCCTGCTTACATTAAGTGAAGCACAAGAAGCCATTAGACTAAGAAAACCCATTTTTAGAAGGCTGAGGCAGCCTTCGGGGTAGGAGGTGTAGAGAGGGGTGGAAACTGGGCCAGTGGGCACCACTCAAGGAGCACCCAGTTGTGAGGAGCTAGTTTAGTTTTGAGTCAGCCATTTTAGTTTGCCTCAACTCTGGCTGTCAGAGTTGTCAGAGACATGACGGGGAGGGTGTGTACACGTACCACTTGCAGGGTGCAGCCAGGAGTGGGGGGAAGGCTCGTCTGTGGGGACACTTCACCTGGCAGCACCCCACAGGAGGCAGTCAGTAGGAGACACTCTGGAGTGGCTTCTCCGACCAAGTCACAAAGAGGTCTCCACCAACGGACGGCAAAGAAAGGCTGGACTGGCCCGATGGTCTCCTGTCTGCAGGCGGACATTGGGAGGGGCCATGGGGGTATAAACACTAACTCATCCTTGGCTCGGTGCTCTTGCCCACAAGGAGAGCTGTTTGCCGCTNCACGTGGCTCTGCAAATGTCTGCAAGGAATCTTACAGGGAGCCTGGAGCCTGGGCAAACATTGGTGGCACTGCGGCTTTTGACCGTTCAAAAGGGGCCTTCCGGAGGCTCGACGTCTGCAGGCCATTGCAGAGCAGTGGGCCCGGGCTGCCGCCAGAGCTGCCCCGCAAGTAAACTGGGTCAGCCCAAGGATCTCTGCTCAGCTCTTGTGGATGTTCTGTGCCGTGAAAATGCCAGAGATCAAGCAAGCAGCAAAAGAGAGGAGTTTTGCGTCAGGAGAGAAGCCAACATCTGCCTGCCCAAAAGGGAGGTCGTGATCCAAAGCGAGTCAAAGCAAAAGTCAGCGCGTAGCGACGTGCTGAAGAAGGAAGCGCACAGTGCAATACCACTGGAAATGTCTTTCTTTGGCTTCTTTTGTCCCCTAGAAGTCAGCAAAGCAGTTGGATTTTTCAGAAGCTACAAAGATGCCAGCGGGAAGAAGCACTCTTCCTTTTAATCAAAGCCTTGGGGACCAAAAGTCACGTTGGCTTGGATTTCGTGGGGGCCTGCTGGGCGGGTGCCTTTCTCTGAGTTAGCCGGGGATGGCATCAGCCGTAGCTTATGGGCTGCATGGATTGTGTGTTAATTTGGCAAAATTACGGAGTTAGTTTTAAGGACTATAGGGTACAGTAATCTTAATTAGTGCAGGAATAGAATATTTTTAAAGTAGGAAAGCTCTGATTTATCCTTGATCTAGTAGTACGTAATGTGTCATATTAATGATTAAGCTATGAGAGGAGAAGTTGTGACACAGCAGAACTGGATCTTGCTGGCTCTACAAGCGGTCAGCCTGAACAGGTCACTTGGAGGACAGAATGATGAAGATGTGGAAGTAGCCAGAGGACCCTTTGTTTCAATACTTTGTTTCATCTGTCCTGGCAATAAAACTCTAAAATATCCAGAGTATTGGGACAATCCGTTCCTTGCTGTGCTGTGGCTTAGCAGGACACTCCCTTTCAGAGGCCCAAAGAACATTCTGAGGCGGGCAGCCTTGCTTACCTGAACTGGAGAGTGCCCATGGGCAGTTGGGAGAGACTCTCGAGTAACCTACCCCAGGTAACGAGCTGCCACTCAGGACAACAGCAGGAGACAGATGTTCTGTCCTGTCCACCCCAGTCCCGCCCTAGGGACCCTCTGGACCATCCTCATCCCCCATGGGCATGTGCAGCCACCAGGGCCTCCTGCAGATCCCCATACCCACTCTGCTGCCTCCTTGGCCTCTTCCCACACCTGGGCCAAGCTGCTGTTGCCAGGTGTTGGACACACATACAACATCTCACACCTGTCAGAGACCAGTTTGATGGAGGTGCTCCTGGTACCCTGCCTCACAGCCCCAGCACTTTCCCTGACAAGCTGTGGCTCTATTTCTATTCCATCTGCTGGGACACCCACAGCGAAGAGCTGTTTATGTTCGGGTGTTGCGTTACGCTGTGGGGAACTGCGAGGCGTTCTTTT
>VZRX01006458.1:77886-163169 GCA_013398075.1 Notiomystis cincta | reverse complement strand
GGGGTGATCCTAAAATAGCATGGAGGAAAGGCAGGAAGCCCTGGAAACAGGGTGGTGAGGTGTAAACACAGTGACAAGATTTGAAAATTCAGGGTGAAGTGGCAGCAGCATCACACACTATAGGTACTTTAAACATGTATCACATGTGAATGGCTTTTGACCCTCTTCTTCCTTCATGTGAGGCATTTGTGCTTTCCAGCTGGGTGGTTTATTTTGGACACTGCTCTCAGTGGTGCACATGGTGTGATTCTTGGGGTTGTGTCCTGTGCAGGACCAGGAGCTGCTCTGGAGGATCCGTGATGGGTCCTTTCTGACTCAGAAGGTTGGAAACTTCCAGCTCAGACTGTTCTATGATTCTGCTCCATGTTTTGCAAATGTGAATTTGTTTGGGCTTTCCAGTATGGAGTGAGTCTTACACCTTGGTAGGTGCAGGAAAGAGCACGTCCACCTCTGGGCTTCCAGAGGAAGGGAAATTGATGCCTTCTTTAGTAAGAGCATAGAAGAGGTGTAAAACTCGACCTGCCTCTTAAGTGCTCAGTGAAACAGCAGTTGCACAGAGGCCAATTGGGAATTGGGAGCAGTTGCACAGGACAACATTTGGAGCTTCCAGGAATGTGTATTCTGAAGGAAGTCATTATGGTGAGAGAGACTCTGTCTAAGCAGCATCGGTCACTCAGTAACTGCAGGTGATAATGCACACGTGAAATGTGGTATTATTTTGGCCTGTTACAGCCCAGGCTTTTGTAATTTTTAACCTGATAACTAGCTATTTGAAATGGTTTAGTATATTGTAACTGGAAATTATATTTGTGAATGTGCCTGTGTATCCAGGTAAATGTCTGTTTGCAGCAGAGCTATGAACTAGCAAATTTGAGCCAGGATGGTTTTTGGATTAGCCTACTACTGTTTGTACACTCTGCCACTAACCAAGGAAAAAAGGAAATTTAGCTCCTTAACACCCATTAATCTGTCTCTAGGACCCAAACCCAAAAAGCACCATGTGTTTCTGTCCACTATGACTTGTGAATGCAGATGTGGGAGTTGCATGTTCAGTAAGATCAAGACCTCTGTAAAGCTTGAGTCCGAAATCTCTGCAGTCTGAATGCAGTGTCACTGCTCTGCCCTGCTAGGACAGCCATGCATCAGCTGTTCCCAAAAGATTTTATGATGCCTGCAGTTGCAAAATCTGCTAGGTTTAGGATGTCCATCAGAGGTTTGGAGGTTCTTCAGGTGTAGAGAATTTATGCAGCTCCTCAAGTCATCCTGTTCAAATGTTTCTTCTGGTTTCTTCTTCTGGGAGGGGAGAGGGATCATTGTGGCCATTGACATCCTTTGTCTGTGTGCAGTGTAATTTGGAGGTCCCTTCTCTGCTTATTGTTCTCCCAAAGCCCTGGATATGCTTCTGAAGTGTATCAGCGTGCAGGGCACAAGTGTGTGTGTTTTGTGCTGTGCCAGCATAATTGAAATGACCCAGCCTGTCTTCTCTCCACACCTGTGATGGGGATGTGATTCAGCTAGGCTTCCTTGTCTGTGGAGAAGGTGGCTACTCTTTGGGTGGTGGAAGTGGGAGGCGTGAATGCCATGCAGCCAAAGCCAGACACTGCTCCTGTCTGCCCGGTGTGTGCAGCTCCCTTGCCCTGGGCTGTGGCCACACGTGTCTCTCAGCCCTGTGTAGGTGGGGACTGTTGGTGGAAGTGTGGTCCCCTGCCACTGCCAGTCTTCTCCTGTCCCTTCCTCTGCACCACTGGGATCAGATGAGGGTGTTGGCTGTGTTTAAAATCCTCATTTGAGGACTGAGTTTTTTAAAGTTTGCTGTGGCTGGGTTATTTTTAAGCTGGATTGGTTCCCTCTTTGGGTTCATTTGTGCTGTTGCCCATATGACTTTGCCAGCACCAGGCAGGATATGGGGTGGGAGGAATACTGTGGTGCCATTTGGTGTAGGCTGATCCCAGATGTAAGGTGATTGTGAAACTGCATATTTAAATCCAGTGGCTTCACCACCTCAGACCTTGCAGCAACTCCGTGGGATGCCATGTTGTTGGCCCTATCTTTCCGCAGAAAGACTTGCCTGGAGTGCTGTCAGGGATGTGGGGTACAGGAAGGGGAAAGGAATTCAGTCTTCCCAAATTCAAAACCACATCATTGCGTTGATACCAGGTGGAGTGAGGTGTCTCACCAGGCTTTGTCTTGGTCCTGTGTTGCAACTCCATCTTCCATAAAAGGCTGTAGGCAGGCAGGGAGTCCATGAAAGTACAGCAGCAATCCTCCCTCCACTCCCTTTCCACCACTCTTGAGAGTTCAGGATTTCACAGGGTGCAAGGAGGTCTTGCCCAAGACCTCCTGCCAGCCTTGCCAAATATACCTTGAAATTTAACTTCCAAAGTTGTTTTTTCTTAAAAATTTTGGTAAATCTAGTTGCTTTCTTTGCTACAAATTTAATCATGAAAAACGTGCCATAGACAAAAACACTGAATTTAGTTTTGTTTTTTCAGAAAGCTGCCAATTTGGCTGTCCTGAGAAAAACCCAGAGAGAGCCATGGCCTCTGTGAGACATAGGGTTGTTGCTTCTTAACCCTGGCCACAAGCTGAGGGCCGAGGGTTGCTCATCCTGAAAAGGAAGATGGGAGCACCTTGTGTGTTCCCTGTGCTGTTTGAATGCTCTCCCTGGGTGTGATTAGTGCTGAGCTCTGTGACTGACTTCTCCTTTGCCTTTTCTGCCTTTCTTCATGTTTATTAAGGGAGGCAGAGAACATTGTGTCCCTTGTGTGTGCCATTGCCTGCAGAGAGGCAGGAAAGGGCTTGTTGGTGATGAGATACTGGATCAAGCTCATTCCTGGTGTGCTTCAGCTCTGTGCCCAAGACTATGTTGAAGTAACAGCCGGATTTACCAACACCATTGCTCTCTGCTAAGATAAATTATGGCTGGAGAGCTTACTCCTCCAAGGAGGTGGATGAGAGGGCTGGTCATCAGTTGTGCTTGCAGCTCTCAGGAGGCGGAACCTCTTGCGAGCTTGGATACAGCAAGCTTTGCCCAGATCTTTGTGGGCTGGTGTTCCCATTTGCCTTCAGGCATTAAGGCAGGCTTGACTCCTGGCTGAAGACGTGGCAATCTGTGGAAAGTTCCAATTGGTGCTTGCCAAAATCAATCCTTAGTGGGACAGGTGCTCTGGCACAGTGAGGGCAGTGAGGTGAGGGTTTCATCAGGATCCATGTGTCCTTCCATCAGTCTCTATCAGTTAGTCATTAATTTGCCTTACCTGAAAAGCAAGTTAGCTCATTTGCAGGTATCATGGAGAAATGTTAAGTTTACCTTTTAAAATCCCCCTTGGGGCTGGAGGTTTCTGTTCTGTGAGGATCTGCGCTGCCCTTCCTCTTTGCAGCCTAAAGAAGATTGAGTTTCAAGACATTTTACCATGCCAAAGTCCTTCAGAGAAGAGCATAAAAATCAGTGGTCTGTCTGTCCTGCAAAGGACGTTATAGGTCCCGGGAGGGCTAGGCAGGGGCTCTGAACGTGGTCGTCTCAACTGAGGTTTCTGTTTCGCGTCTTGGTGAGCTGCACAATGGGCTGGCTGGCGAGATGTCAGTGATGCTCTGTGTGTATCATTTCCAGAGCACTTTCTGATCTATCAGGATGAAGGTTTCTGGAGAAATGCTAAATAGCATTATTAGTGTAAAATAAACATACTTCAATATTTCTGACCCTAAAGTGGATCCAGATGCTTTCTTACGGCTGCTGGATCTGCTTTGATTTTTCCATGGCTCAATGTGGCTGTCTGTGTTTGTTCAAGTGAGATAGGATATGACAGAGAGCTTGTCACAGCATGCTCTTGTCAAGTCAGTAAACCTTTATATTTATACATGCACACACTCAAATATATATATATATAAAAAGACAAAATTACTGTCTTAGTCTAAGACACCATTTCCGAGTCTGACACTTCACGTGTGTGCTAAGGAAGTTGGAATAAACTCAGTGAGTTTATCAGTTTTTATTATCACAGCAGTCAGTTCAGCTGTGTAGGGGAGAAATAGGATTTGGCTGAATAACTCAAAATAGTCTCCCAAGGAAGTGAACATGTGCCTCTGTCTTTATAGCTCTGATACAAAGAGGGTATTAAATGTCTCTTGATACGAGCTACAGGTTGCATTTTCCAGCCTGTGGTTGAGCTTTGGAAGAGGTAACTTTCCAGCTCTGTTTCAAGTGTAATACATTTTTCCTCTGGTTTTAAGGATTATTAACATTTTCATGGTTTCTCTACTACAGAGAAGAACAAGTCTTCCCCACTGCTTGAGGGTTACGTTTTATATGGGTTGGGGTTTTACCAGCACTGGTGCCAGGGTGAGATCAAAGCAGCAGGAGCAGCGGGGTGGTCCTTCCTTCTGAGCATGCCAGTGGGGAATGTTTCCAAGACAGTATTTCAATGATTTTTTTAGATCTGTTTGTGGAGATGATGCTGCAATGTCTGAGGGGAATCCCAGCTGTGCCAGGGAGATTTGACACTACCTTGCAAAGACTGGAAAATACAGAAAGCGTATGGGATGGGTGTTCTGCTGGTAAAATGTTTTGGATTGGTAACTAATACTAACAGATGTATGATCAGCTAGTAAAATCTCTTGCATTCTTAAAATCAGTGATAATAGGATTTGTTTTGTGTTGCAATTCAGTGGCAGCAGGAGTATATGCCCAAGGTTTCTTGGCTGATGTATGAGATCCAAGGCTTTCACCAAAACCTATTCCATCCCCTGCAAAACAAAGTGAGAAACAGAGAGTCTCATTTTTCAATAAATTTAGATCAATGAAAGCTGAATTAGGGATGTTTTTTGTCCACACACCTTCTCCATCAAAGGCGAGGTCTGTGTTCAAACTGAGTGACAACTGGGAGGTTGCAGCTGATCCCCCACATCTGTGGTGAACGCTGCTGTGTATGCTCATCAGCTCTGATCCTGCCCTGCCTGAGACATTGTTGGTGTATTGATTGCTAAAATCTCTGTGAGTGCTCTACAGGGAACAAATTTTTTGAAAAAGTTTTTCTGCATTGCACACATTAAACTCCTTGAGAAGGGAGACTTGGGGTCCTGTCTATCTTTTTGCAGTTTTCTGCTGTCCAGATTCTGTATAATTACATTTTATTGAGTCTATCCCTCTGCTCCCTTCTGGCATGGAAAACAGTTTAAAATCTGAAGGTTCTCACTCACTTGATACAGTTGATACAACTGTACCTGTTCTTTGTACAATGTTGAGAGCTTGCTGTTCTTTCCCAGTGGTTTTTGGCTTTTTACTTAAACAGGGAAAAAATGGCAAAGGAAAAGGAAGCCAGCTACAGCTGGCATGTACTTAGCAGAAATTGCAGGTGGATCAGGATCCTTGGTTATCGTCCCTATCTTGGAAGGGCAATACAATAAAATGACCACCATTTCTTAGTAAATTATTTTCCTCTTGTCTCCTATCTTGTGGTAAGAGTTTAGTGTTCTATCTCTGCTGGTTTTCCTAGTCTTTGGTTTGAAACAAACTCTTGAGATAATGATGCCACTTACTGCATAGCCTGACATGATCTGGTGTGTGCAGTCCCATGCAAAGGTAAGTGCTCACTGACCCAGAGAAGACTTTTTTTTGGTGGAAACTTACTGTGTTCTTTGATCTGCTGAGAAGTACTCAAGAAGACATAAGCCCATGAGTTACTACAGGCTGCATGCCTGGAACATGCAGGCCATCTCAACATATGGAGTAAATCAGCACAGCTCTGCTGACTTCAGTGCAGATGCATCTATAACCACTTGCTGTAACCCTGCTCCAGACTGGAGGGATGATTGTGTATGAAGAGTGGATAGGAGAGAACCCTCCCTTTTTTCTTACAGCTTTACTCTTTATAAACAGAATAAATGGGCCATGAGTGGAGGTGAAATAGTAAATTATTTTTGCCTCTCTAGAATTACTTTATTTGGACATATGCTAACTTCCCTCTTGTTCCCCATACTTCCTAAATCAAGTAGTTGATATGCATGCACTTGGTTGCTGGCACTGAAATATACATCAGTAATTAGCTCAGAGATTGGTGTTTCAAAAAGCCCAGTATACATGCACCTGCACAGAAACAAGTCAGGCAGACTTGACACTCTGTGTTAAGATAGGGTGGGCAGCACCCACGTAAGCCACTGGACTATGGGAAGAGGAGCTGCTTTCCTGTTTCCATGTGCCAGGAGAAGCAGTGGTATCAGGCTTATGTGTGATGGATCAGAGTGCAGTGGTATTGCTGCAAGCAAAAGTCATGAATTTTAATCAACTTTACTGGCTGCCTTGAAATTTGAGTTGAAAGATAAATGTGAAAAACAGGCAGCCCATATTGTTTCTGGAACAGAACTGCCCCTTTTCAGTTGATTAAAAGAATTCTTCTTTTAACTTGATAATCAAAAATACTTCCATCTTAGCTCAGGATTTTTTTTTCTAGGCTAACCCTTCAGGTCCTGCCAGCTTCATGTGTCTCCCAGAGCCAAGTGTCACCTTGTGGCCACCCAGACAGTTGACCTTTGCTGCAGAGACTTCTCAGCTGGCGGGGCTTGTTGGCTGTCTGCTTTCAGCTGTTTGGAAAAAGATGGGTTTAGGGCTTTATTTAAATATTCTTTATGTCTGGGGAAGGGTAGAAAAAAAAGGATTGCCTGGTGAAAACTGAAAGGGCTGTCCAGGGAGTTGGAGTTCAGTTTATATTCATTGGGAACTTTGGCACAGCAAGCATACTTGTCCTTCCCGTCTGTGGCTCCAAGGCTGCTTTTAAGGTTATTTAGTTGTGGTATTCATTTGAACATCAGTCTTCCTAATTAAATGTAAGTGACTTGAATGCCACTGTTGTCTGTGGGGGACATCGAAGCTTTGGGAAGAAGTGGAGTGAAAATACCAGCTCTTGTCCCTGGACAGAAACACACCCGTCATGTTACTTCCAGCCACTGCCAGGCTGGTCTGGATTATTTTGAGTAATTGAGAGTGCTTTCCTCACTCCTTTGCTTCAGGGGTTATCATAGCTGCTTTTCCTGTTTTGCCATTAAGTCACCTCTGTGCAGGATTAAGTTTGAAGGATTTATTTTATGGCCAAACAACTTTTAAGAAAGGGAAATGGAAAATTAGCTTACAAGCAGCAGGGAGGGAAAAACTTGGTGGAAGGCTCCTGAGTGGTTCCTCTCCTCTCAAGCACAAGTGCTGTGCTATTTTCTCTTATGATTCTGTGGTTCAACTCCACACCTACTTTCTCATCTCTAAAAGCTGTAGGTTGAGCAACTGCTCTGTATTAGTGAAGAGTTCATTTTGTTGCAGTTGCAGCAGAGGCTTATTTGATGCTCTGGGAAATTTATGCTGCCTTCACTAGTAAGAAAGGCAGTTTTAGGGCCTAAATTAGTGTGAAAGGGCACATACAAACCTGCTACGTACAAATTCCAGCTTGTTTGTACTCTCAGTTGGTTACACCCTTGGCTCAGAACCCAAATATTTCAAGAATTTGGGTTGAGGTATATCCTTTCCTAAAAGAGGTATGAAGTTAGATTCCCCTTTTGCATCAGTGGGTGCAGTTTCTGTAAGGTCACAGAACGTTTGTTTGAAGCAGAAATGTTAATTCCTCCAAGGCTTGTCCAGAGACTTTGGGAGGGGAGGTGATGATTTGCTCTGGTAGGAGAACCTGGGGGCTGCTCCTTGCACAGCTGAGATTACTTGGCCCCTGTTTTGATTGGAATATGCTTGCAATGAAGGAAGCCCACTTGATTTCCATGTCCCTGTAAAGCAGCTGTGATGCCTTGTAGTGCTGTGCTTTGTTGTACTGGGGCCATTGGTGCTGTGCCCACTTACCCTAGTGGCTGATTTTTTGTTTTCCCAGAGGCCTTCAAAGCATGTCCATATTCTGAAGCAGAAGGTTAGTTTCACTAAGGAGGCTCATTTCATATGCAGATGCTCTGTGGGCCACTGCACAAAAGAATCCTGCCTGATTTTCAATTTTTTTTAGAAAATATTTATTTTAATACTCTGCTGGAAACATTGTCTGCTCTGCTTTCCTTACTCCACCTTTCCACGTTGCTGCGCTGCGGATATGGAGGTCAGTGTCATGGGAACTTAGGGCATTTGCCAGCTGTCATGTTATGGTGTGATGGGATCAGCCTGGGTGGCTGGTAGGGCTGTTACTTGTCCCTGGTATTTTCTTCTGATACTGAGGAAAGCGAGTGTTTGCCAATGCCTCGAGTTACCCTAATGTGTCCTACATCAGGTGATCAGCCGAGACTGTGCATGAGCATCACGGGGCACAGCGTGTTGGGACGCTGGTGGGATGTGGGCACTGCAGGGCGAGTGGTCAGCGGTCCTCACGTGTCCCTTTCCTTGCAGTTACCTGGCCGAGCAGTGCTGGAATGGCGGCTTCGTCTACCTGATCATGTTGCGCCGCATCAAGCGCAAAGCCCCTCTGCCTCCCTCCAACGGCAACAACAGCAACAGCTGCGACCCCAAGGCCAAGCCCAGCCCCGAGCCTGGAGACAGAGCTGCTCAAAATGGGAAGAGGACCAGGAAGTTCGGGGTCATCACCAGGACACCGGGCAGCAAGGACAGCAAGGAGAAGCTGGGCTCGGAGCACGGGAACGGGCACTGCACCCCGATGGAGGTGGAGGTGGCTCAGCCGGAGACCTCTGAAGCAGAAAGCAACGGGGAAGAGCAGCACCAGGGCACTGGGGGACCCTACCGGGGCCGGCTGTCAGATGGTGGCATGCCAGACATTGGGGACCAGGCTGCTCAGGTATGTTTGCTTTGCTTCTTCTAGGGAAGGAAGCAGCACGTATGCAAGCAAATTAGGTTGATTTCTCAAGCAGTTCTCTGGTTTCAATGCTCTGGCCTCAGGCTGAGCCTGTAGGTGACAAGACAAGCTGTCAGGGAACCCAGCTGTGGGATGGAGTCTAAAACAGGGGGGCAGGAGGACTGGACAGTTAAATAATAATTGTTGGAAACCTCTGTCATACTCCTCCTCTGATGGAGGGTAGGTCCTTCTATCTCTTGACCTGTCAGAGCTGGCCTCAGGATTTTTTTTTGAGACAACTGATGACCCTACAACACTGCAGCAGGAGGTGTCAGTAGAAGCTGGTAATTTTTGTCATTTGGGGCTTCATGTTTAGCTCTGCCTGAACTTGATGTCACCTTACAGTTCATTGCTAACATTGGGATTGAAGCTTCACTTTTTGATGCATCAGACCATGTTGCATGTATTTGTGTTACGAAACTTTTTTGGCCAGTATGTGGGAACCACATGGAAGTAATTGTGGATTTTGCTCAGAGTTGATGAGATGGACAATTTGTTAATGTTTGGGACGACAGTGGGATTGGGGCTTTCAATGCTTCTCTCTTCATCCTAATGGAGATCTTGGGGTTTGTTGCCTGTCTAGAATTGCAGCATTGCTGGATGGAGGAAAATAACCCAAGCCTTGATCAGGTTTCAGTATGCAGCTATCACCAGAAGCACTGTCTGCCAATCTTTCCAGAGGCACTGATAGTATAAACAGATGAAGGCTGCTTTGTTGGGCTTTGGGCTGGCTGCAGCAGCTGGTTTTGGTTTTATGACTTCAAAGCTGGTTACAAAGCACTGTGAGTGGACATCTCATCACTAAATTCTGTTGAGAAAAGCAGGGGATTAAACGTGCCCTCTGAATTAGTGCTCCTCAGCACTACTCCAGGGTAGTGGTGATCGTGGTTGTAAAGTTACAGTAATTTAATTTAGAGTACTTTGTAGGAGCTAAAAGCAATTTGAAAAAAACCTCTGATTTTTAAAGAGGCATAATTGCAAACACTTGCTCTTTGCATCAGTGAGACACGTTGGATTTTTATGGTGCAACAGAAAGGGTAGGGTGTTTGTATGTGTGTTCTTGCAAGCCTCATAATTGTAGTCATTCTGAAAGAAAACATTAAAAGCTTAAAAATAAATAAATGAATAATTTGGTATTTTGAAAGTTCTGGTCCATATAAAGACTTCTTGAATATGTTCCGAAGATATCTAATTAAACACATGTTATAAATGAAGTTGATCAGACTTTTTTTTTGAAGTGGAAAGCCAAATATATATATATGTAAAAAAAAAAGAAACACTTGATTCAGAGCCATCTTGTGCTAGTGCTACCTTGATGTTTTGAATCATTTTGGTCTGATGAGTAAATTGTTAAATTCAGAACATATATGTATCAATGTGAGCAATAAATACATTTTTAATGCAAAGCACATACAGGATGGCTTTATAAAACGTAAAAACATAGCTGAGGCACTGGAAAAACTCAAGAGCTGTAATCTATTCAGTTGTGGTGTAGTGTCATTTAGTAAAATTGCTTCTCTATTTTTTTTTTATTTCCTTCCCTCCTAATATATTGCTTAGAAATATGACCTCTGTCTGTGTCAGTACTAATTACATTTTCCTGACATTTGAATGAGGAGAAATGTGAATAGCCAGAGCCTGAATAGGACACCTAGCTCATCCTTTGCTTTTTAAAGACCAGGAGGCCTTATAGAAGCCCATCACTTACAGCATCTGTGGGGTAGGTGCTCTCAGAGTATTAAGTGGCTTAATTCAGTTTCTTAATAAGTATTGAATAGGGACAGCGAATAAAGTTTTCAAAATTATTTGTGTCCTGTTAAAAAAAAGAAAAAGGGCAAGGACTAAATACACTTGGGAGCCTCAGATCTCACTTCCAGCTCCATTTTCAAAGCGTGACCTGGCAGTCAGGCACGTGAGATCCAGTCGTGTCAGGAGCCTTTTGAAAACTGCATCCAGGATGTCCTGTCAGAAGTTGCAACCTCCTTCCAGGCTTTAAAGTGTGAGCCAAACCTCCTGTAGCCACAGGATGAGTTATCTCCTGAGCAGGGACAGGGTGCATTGGCAGGGCACCCTCTCTGTGGGGAAAGCAGCTCCATCCCTGCTGCCTGCCCCATGCTTGCCATCTCCTCCACATGTTGACTAATTGACTATCCAGGGCTGTCAGCCCTGTGCCCTTGGGGAGCACTATATTTGCTTTTGGGGGGAGAAGCTAGCCTGTGGCAGACTAGGGATTGGCTGCAGGTGGGAGGAAGCTGCTCAGGGACCAGTATGGATGTGGGAGGACCTTGCTGGTCCTCTTCACTGCTCTTTTCCCACCCCAGGAGGCAGATTGGAGCTTTACTGAAACTGAAATGTGGAGTCCAGGAAAATAGGAGGTTTTATTCCTCTCTGTAGAAGTTAGTTTGAAGTTGTTGTAACCAGAATAGGGGAGAAGTGGTTGGATTGATCTGCATGTCTTCAGCTGCTGCTGTGCTGATCCCAGTGGCCAGTTCATGGCCAGTGCCTAGGGGATGTTGTCCTGGGAGTGCTTTTGAGGCATCCGTGTGCCATTTCAGTGCCTTTGCTTTCAGGGTGCTTTTCCCACAAGCATGGAGTTGCTCTGCCATTTTCTCTCCCCTTTTCTTTGTGCATGCTGCTCATAACAGCAATGCTGGATCATGAAACGACAGGCGAGATGAATACTGTTTGTCAAGTGAACCTGCCAGGAGATTCCTGTGTTACTGGTTTGTGTGCGTGTGCCAGTCCCCTTCTTCAGACTTGCTTTCATCTCTCAGATCTTGATCTGTCTCTCCTTGCACTTGGCATTGCTATCACTGTGTATAAACAAATCTGCTAGGCTGTCTGCTGGTATGTAACCCTCAGTAAATATTGTACCTGTCAATTAGCAGGCAGCATTTAATGTTTACAGGTGGCTAAGTTATGCTGCAATATTTTTAGGACAAACCTAAATGACTTTTAAAAATGTGGGGATTCAAAACAACAAAGCTGTGTATCTGTCTGGCAGGAAGATCTCTAAGATCTGGAAACCAGACCTGACCTTGCAGAGGACCCAGGCTGGCAGCAGTGGGAGTCAAGGGCGGTGATTTAAGAATAGGCAGTCTCTGAGCTGGAGTAATGACCCATCACATCCTGTGAAGATTGGGGAGCTTAAACATAGGTATCAAAGTTTACTTCTTTTATTCAGTGGTCTGAGACAGGGTGTAGTTTTGCATGCTGGTAATTTTACAGGCACAGATGGAAAAGGAATATGGGAAGGGGCTGCTGGAGTCCACTAAAAACGATAAAAGAAAGGGAAACTGTGAGGTTTCCTCACAACGTACCAGTCCTGTGGTTTCACTGTGTTGACTGGTAGGACAGAATCCCTCGGTTTTGTTCTCAGTTTCTCTCTCCTGGTGTTTTTTGAAGATCTGTGGGCTGCTTCTGTAGTTGTTCAGCCCTTAAGAAGTGCCCAGAGCTGGCCAGATACAGCTGGCATGGGCCGGGATCAGAAGTAGGACTGAGGTTTGCAAAGACCAGATTAGGAGTGTGAGGGGCTGGAATCTGGTTGTCAAAGGGGACTTAAACTGATCCCAGTTTGGCTGGCATGATGAGAAGTTTGGCTTTCAGGTTTGGCCAGGTTTGGCTTTCATTGCTGAAGCCAGAGGAAGCTTGGACAAAGATGAGTTGTACCAGAACAGACCAACCACCTTGGCTTCCTCCAGCTCCAGCAGGGTGCTCTGAAAGCCCTTAAAAACCCAGCTGTTAAAAGCAAAAACAAGTCACCCCCTGAATGCCCTTGAATTCTCTTCTTTCTAAACATCCAAATTATTAAGGACTTGAAATCTGAATCCAAATTTATCAGTGGCTGTGGAAACTGTGTAAAGGGTATTGGGCGGAGTGAAAATGCTTTAATAGTTAAGGGAGGCAGGTGAGAGGGGCAGGGGCTCGGGAGGAATTGAAGGTGTCCTGGGTGGTGGTGGGGTTGTGGTGGGATGCCTTTCCAGGATGGAAACTGATCAGCATCTGGTAGTTCTGCAAACTGTGTATGATGATTTTCTGAAGTCAGTGTACCATCTATTAATGAAAGGAGAGAAAGAGGAAGGCAAGGGAGTGTTAATGCCTTCTAGAGGTTTTTGGGTAGGTCTGGGTTATAGCAGCGCTTCAGGATTTTGGCTCCATGCCATTGACCACGTTACTCTGGTCTCAGCACCCAGAGCTGTGTGCCTGCCTTGCCAGCTTTGCTCTTACAGCCCCCCTGAGCCCAGCTTGCATGGACTACAGCCCTCTCCAGGCATGTGAGCCTGTGCACAGGGGCACACAGGCGTGTGTGTATGCAGAGAACCAGCCAGGACTTGCTTTTACACTGCTCCCACTGCACGGTACATTTTATCAGCAGCTCTCTTCATTCCTCGGGCCCATTATTGCTCTCTTACTGACACGGCTCATCTCGGGTGGGGATGAATGCTCTTGAATTGCATTTTACTTTGCAGTTAGGGAAGGCTGACAGCCTTTCTGTAGCAGTACTTGCCAATTAGCGTTGGTAAATGCCAGCATTACCTTGACTTTTGGTTAGTGGAAAATGCTCCTTATCTTGCCAAGCAGAAGAGGAAGGCTAATAGCATATTACAGGAATCAAAACATGAGGCTTGAGATAATGTAATGGTTTTAAGCATTTTGCTATTTTGTTAAACTTGATGGGGAAAAAAAATTCACACTCTTTTGCTGTACCAAAATGAAAGACTTGCTGGGAGCAAGGTAGTCCAGTGAAGCTACTGAAGCTAAGTTGCTTTACATCAATTTTTTTGGCAACCTAAGCAGTAATTACTGTTTCATCAAGGCTTTTATGGGATTCTTAATGATGCATGGTTTAGACATAAATAACACTGTTTTTAGGTGTTAATGCAGATACTTTTAGTCATGTAAAGGCCTTCCTCAGAATCTGATTCAGTTCTTAACATCTTTTTATCTGTTGTGTTTTCTTCCAACTTTCATTAACATGGATCCTGAGGCTATCTACTGTCTTGAAGTTTTAATGTGCACTGTGATAAGCATGTCTTCCCTCTTTGTTGCCTGTTTTGGATTGTAAACTCTCTTAGGGACAAGGGCTGTCTTTTAATTGTAGCTGTACAGCACTGACAAAACTTGGCCTTGTTTTTGCTTGGGGTTTTAGGAAGTGCTTTGATGTAACTAGCAGTGAAATTACAGTTAATATTTTTCACTGCCAGTTACGTTCCACCTTGTCATAAAACAACAATCGTCATGATTTTCTGGGGTTAAGCCGCTTGCTGCCAAATTTTTTCAACTGACTTAAGATTCTGCCTGCCTTTGCTGTGATTTAAGTGATAGCTGCAGCTGTGCTGCTGTAGATTTTAATTTTGACTATCAACCTGTCCTTTTATCTTGTTTTTGTACTGAATTTTCCAAGGGTGCTTGGATGTAGAGATAGTCTGGTAATGGATAAGCGACAATGTGCTGGTTTTACTGTGTCACCTTGAAACAAGGTCCTCGTTTTTTCTTGGAAATGAGCTATCCCCAAAGGCAGCACAGGAATGTTTGAGGTTCTGTTGCAGGAGGTCTCAGCCATAGTCAGCTATCACAAACCACAGGTGAAAGCACCACTAGGAAAGCATTTCCACCTACACCCACAGAAAGTGGGTGTTGGGGCCCTTTTTAAAATTACTTTGTGTGCCATATTAAAGCTAAGCAAACCCACAACTGAAATGCAAATGACTAGCTTCAGCTGAAATGTAAGTTCACACCATTTTATGTTTTAATCATTAAGTGCGAATAGTTGAAACCAAGTGGACATGCCTAAAATTAGAGTATGTTGTCTGCTTAGGTGCTGTAATATTTTAGGCATTTGTTGGAATTATAAAGCTACATACACTTAATTTTTGAGGCAGAGTGATGAAAGCACTGACTGAGCAAACCCAAAAGATTCCTATTGTGGACAGATGTAATACCAGTCCCCATGAGAGACCCCTCTTTAGCTGATACCAGAGTGTGGTGACCTACTCTAGGCTGGCTTTAATCTACTATAGGCTGCAAGGGTATTTTCTGAGAAACTTCAGACTAACCCACCAGCCATTCCCAATAGCCCAGCACAAGTGCATGAGACTGCATGAGGTAAACTGAGTGGAGTGCAAACACCTGTAGCCCTTAAAAGGCTGAACTCCTCAGGGGCAGTTGACAGGCAGAAGACTCCCAGGGTCAGAGATTGTCTGATCTCACAACAGAGATTCAGTTGATGGCAAGAGTGGAACAGCTCAGAGAGGTGCAATCCAGATGGTGATGGTTCAGGATGACAAATGACTCCAGCAGGTTTTTGTAAGGGGTGATGGTATAGTTCAGGTGCTTGCAGTGGCTGATAAAATGTTTAAAGCCCTTGCCAAGGAAGTGATGTCAACAAGCAGTCTGTCTTCGGGGGATGGATCCCTGGGCGACAGTCTTGCTTAAAGTCATGGAATTTTCATCCACTCTGCTGTGCTGCCTGTTTTGTATATTTTAATTATGTGTTTGTGTTTGAGGGAGGGTATTTTTTTGCTTTTTACTGTTCCCCAGGCTTCATCCTCTAGGACACTTCTCTTTTCATGGGGAAGGTATTCACATTTTAGTGAAAAGAGGCCAAGTGTCTGGCGGCTCTTTGTCCAAACAATGGGACTTGTGAGATCAGGAACCGACACTTGAACACAATCTCAGTTGTGTCTGTGCTCCTGGCTCCTACTCCGAGGACATGGAGAGTTTATATCGTCAATGCTGTGTGATTCCTGTTGGGTTTGGGGATTTTCTCCCTCTTTTAAGTAGTGTAGGAGACACACTGTATGGCTTGCATCATCCTGAGGTAGAAGCCAAAGGCTTCAGTGGTTCGGTGTTAAGAAACTTTCATAGGCAGCAAGGATGGACAAAGAACTCCTGTCTTGGAATAATTTATTGTAAAAAAATTTAAGATTATTTTCCTCCTCTGCTTTTGATTTATCTTGGAGCTGTTTAGCTTGCTTGTGCAACAATGAAAACAAAACCCAGGGTAGTAGATGAAAGCAAGAGTCCTGCTGTCAGATCAGCCTTAAAAATAACCTGGCTAAGATCAGACGAAAAATACACTCATTACCCACTAATGAAATAATTGTTTTGTTACGAATCTGCAAAAATCAGATTTTGGCATGATTTTCTGGTACTGAGTCATTCACATTAATATCTGTGATGTGAAGAGTGATGGCTTTGACTGTATCTTAAGACTGACGCGTTCAAGCTGCTCACCTGGTATGTGATGGTGCAAGTTAATTCCCCAGCTACCGATCTGTCTGTCCCACCTGCCTGCTGGGGAATGGGGATAATGGGAGGAGGCATGATGTGATCCAAGGTGGGGCAGGGAGCTGGGAGTAGTGCTTTTAATTTATCCCACATCAGTGAAGGATGCCGGGCAGTGGTATGTGCTGGCATGGCCATCCCAATGTTCTCCCTGTTCATGTAGAGAAGACTGTTGCATTACAGGTCTGAATGTCATGCATTTCTGTTTGGGGCATTTTGTGCTGGTTTTCAGCTCTGTGTGATCAGCATGCTGGTTGCCAGCTGCTGTGAAGCTTATTGGACTAAATTTTTATAATGCATGGAACTTGGAACTTCCTTGTAAGTGTCGTGTTTCCAGAGCAGCTTCGTGGCTAGTGAGGAAGATGTCACTGCTTGCTTCTGCTACTCCTAATGGGAAACCCTGTGAAGTTTGTAAGTGGGAACTGGTCCCTGCAGAAAGACAGTAAAAATCCACGTTGAATTGCAGAGGGAGGGAGACATCCCGGGGGCTGCTTTCAGGTCCATGTCAGTCAGTCAGTGTATGCATACAGACTTTGCATGGTTATTGATATTCTTATCAGGGCTTATCTCTGTTTTTGTTTTAAAATTGTTAGATATTTACATCAGCTTCATCTGAATTGCTGCTGTGACAGAAAGTGCTTTTTCATAGACAACTATTTTACATTTTCCATTTTACTGTCTGGCTTTTTAACTACTTACCGTGTTTCTGTTTTCCATTTGTTTACACCTTGCTCCTGCCAAGCTTGTCTTTTATTAAAGGTTTCAAAGCAATTTTTTTTCTTTAGTATATACAGATTTGCAGCTTCTTGAACACGGCAGAGTCAAAATAAGACAAACCCCTTTAAAATCCCCTGCAATTAGCTAGCAAAAGGAGAAGCGGGGGAAAGAATGGCTCCAATGTCTTTCACTCATTTATTTATTTATTTTCCCCGACACTCGGAGGAAAAACGTTCCTTTTTGTTTTATTAATGATGTGCTTATGAAATGGAGCGTTTGATGGTGTGCTCTCGGAGCGGGCGGAAGGCGAGCTTCCCCACGTCGCGCTGGCAGCGCGCTCCCTTTCTGATCTGCAGCGCTCTTTAGTTTATTCCAGATGTAGGCTCGCTCTCAGCAGAGCCTGCCTGATGTACAATGGATTCACGGTGGAGGAAAAATGGCCTGTGGGGACCCACTGGAAGCTGCCAGTTGTATTCTCTATTCTCACTTGCGGTCTGTTATATAAGATGACCCTTCCCCCCTGGGCCCCCCACTTTGCAATTAATCCAAGTAGAATATTCATACTGTCTTTTAAACATTTTAATTTTTTGTAACCTAGGTGCTTTGAAGTTGGTCAGATTCAAGTGGAAAAAATCTGGTCCAAAGGGCTGCCTGCTTGAAAGAGCCAAGTTGGGAGGAAAGTTGAGTCACTAAGAGTGATGTAACTGCAGAGAACAGAAATTAGCCACTAGTCCAGCTGCAGCCCGACTTGACCATTTGTGTTTTTCCTTGCTGTGTGAGGGAAGTAAAAAAATGCAAGTCTGGAAGGGATTTCAAGAGATGACCAAATCTCATCTAGTCCTCTGAGACTGACTTTGACAAATGTTGGTTCATCGTGTCCATGAAATTCTTTGCTGGGTGGAATCCATGTAGGCAGGGCTGCTGCTGCCTGGGATTACAAGCAAAGTCCATGGGGTGGATCTGGGCAGAGTTAAGGTTTGTTCAAGTTTCTAACAATGAATTTTTGCTTCTTATTCCTTTGAAACTTTCAAAGCAAGCATGTCTTTCTAAATGTCCATCTTGGCCAAATCTCAGGTGAATTGCATGATATTTTTTGGATTGTCCTATACAAGTATTCATCCCATGTTATGTCATGAACCTGTTTGCAAGAGCTGCACATGGTGCTTGTGACCTACCTTTGGATAAGGGATATATTTTAGCCTCCTTAGGACTAACCAGGACTGGATATCACCTGGTCCCTGGCTGCAGTAGGAGCTGGTAGTGCCTTGCTCTCTGTCTTTGATGAGGATCTCTGGAGTTTGAGACTGAGCTGGCATCAGCAGATCTGTGCTTTGTGCTTCAAGTGCTTTTGCACCAAGAGCTTGTGAGTGTACGTGTACAGATTTCTTGTGTCACTGGTGAACAAAGCTGGGGGGAGGTTATTCTGAGTTATTTATAAGTGAAGCTGTGAGAATTATTCTAAGAGGATGGGAAAATTCAGATGTTAATAGAAATGTGGAACTGACAGCAGCCGAGAAGCAACCGGAATCACGCAGCCGATCAAAGAACGGTCAGCATTTAAACTCGTCCTCTGGGCAGGGATTAAGCAGGCTCCAAGGGCAGTGACATCATACCTGCAAAATGCCAAATCTAACTACACTTGGAGTTTCCTTGGGGTATTGCGAGTCTCTGGAGTGGAGTGAATGCACCAGAATCCTAGCTTTCATTTAAAGACCAAGTGAGCTTGTAGTCTTTTTGTTCACGAAGGAAAGCTTGAAAATAGGACACTTCAAAAATTTTTCAAAAATAAACGCATTCATTACTACTTTTTTTTTTCCTTTTCTTATTTTTTAAAGCATTTGAGCTTTGTGTAGTTGAACATGGGAGTCCCCAATAACTCAACAAAACCAGCCTTAAGTAACATTTAAATGCATTTATAAATCCTTGGATTTGGCACAGAGCTTTACTATTAAGGCTTTCCTGTGATGGACTCACATAAGATGCACATTCAAAGCAGCAGCATTTTTAGCCAGCTGTGAAATATCCCATGCTGCTCTGTACAAAAGACACAGCAGCTTCACGGGGAGGGAGAGGGGATTCTGCTGGACACCCCCTTTCTCCAGAGGCCTCAAGGAAAGGCTGGCAGTCTGCTCTTTCATACACAGCTTTCAGAATCGTGGAGTGACATCCCTCAGAGGTATGTGTGTATTGGTGGGGGGCGTTTGCTTTCAGCGCGTGGTTAAGTGAAGAGCTATGAATGTTTTCTGAAGAAAAGGGAAAGAACAGTGAGGGGTTCTGATTTCCAGTTGATGACGCTGAGTTGTTTATTCCCAGTGAAATGCCTGCAGCTGACCAAGGACTGAAGGGACAGCCTTTTCTTACACAGGAGCTGGTTACAGTGGCATTTGAAAATGAGTGAAAGAAATACATGTTTGGGCATGTGCCAGATGGTTTTGTTGTCTTTACTGTGGTGTATTCTTCTGCCCATGTTTGGACTGAGTAGTGCTTTACTTCGCAAGTGCTTTTGATTTTAGTGGGCATTCAAAGGGAATGAGATTGGTGCTTGCATCAAGAGCAGCAGAGTCTTGCCATTTGCTCTTATTAAGTGCTCTGTATATGAATATTTGAGAGTGTGTCAGTTAAGAATAAATTTTGGATTTTTTTTGTAATAAAATGTGTGATCACGAAGAGTGCTGAGGAGTGTGAGCCAGGCACTGCACATCACGGGCCTTGGTGTAACTTACGTTCCAGAAAGCTTTTGCAAGTCATTAAAGGCAATTTTATTACTGCATTGTTAAACTTTATTGGAAGGTCTGCTTCCAAACTGGATTTAACAACGGGACATTCAAAGTGGCATTTTATGAGGAGAACGGATGGTCATCCTTTCAGCCTGGGCTTGGCTGGGGGAGGTGGAGGGATTGTATTTCTCTGTTGTACTGTCTTCATTATGTGTGCAAGGTACTTCATGGCAGTAAAACTTCTCTGGAGCATTTTTGTACTGTAGTTCAGTTCTGTTTTTTAACTAGATAAATATAGTTGACTCTTGCCCCTACATTTAACACAGCATCTCATGTGTCACTCTAATTTATTTTAGAGCATCCTCTGTCCTGACATGTCCTGTTATTCAGCAGGAGACTGGGCTTTTATCAAGGCATTGAAGATCCCAGTTAAACCTGCTGGGATATTGCCCATCTGCAAGGCTTTCAAGTTAACAAATTACCCACAGGTGTATGTTTTCAGGCTCAAACTTTTGGGTCACCTCTTATGGAACCTGATTTGGTTTTTCTGTTTCTCCTACCTGTGGTCTAAGAGCTGGGATTCATTAATAACATAGTTGTTGTTGTTACTAGTATTCATGTTAACATTAGTAATATTAATATTGATAATTATTAATTACTCTTGTTATTTTTCAGTTTATTCATAAGATATTGTTGTAGATACTGACCTCTTTGTTCTTATATCTGAAAAATTCGTATTTAAAAGTTTCAGGGATCAAGTGAAAAAAATAGCACATTTTCTTTGCTTATTACTCTGATAAACAACAGTGGCCTAAAATCTGCAGGTTGCTGCCACAACCCTTGGGTTTGCTGATATATTTAGCAGTTCTCCTTCTCAGAAACAAGCAGCAATTTGTGCATGCTCTTCTCAGTTTGCTATGAAATTTTAATCATCTTTGCTACTTGGGCGTTTGGGTACTGCGAGAATGTTACTTGTGTGCATAACACACCCAGTCAGAAATAGCTGACCCGGTGCCTGGTGACTTCAACACATGGCTTAAAAATTGCCTCCAAATTGTGCATTTTGCTGTCTTGCAAGCTTGAAAACTTCCAAGGGTTTTTCATAATTCTGTAGTTGTGGTTCTTCCCCTCTCTGACAGCGTCCTGGCAACCGCCTTACTTCTCTTGCTTGCTGGTTTTTCTCTTTCCTTTTTTGCTGTGCTGATACTGTCACACTTGTGTTTCCTTGTGCCCAGTCCTGCCAGCAGGACTCATGGGAGCTAGTTTTTGTTTTGCATTTCATATTGCTCTGGAGTTTGTAAATGGCATTCTGGATAAATCTTTATAGCAATTAAAAATAACCAAAACCAATAAAGGTGTCCTGAACATTGCTTATTACCTTGTTCATACTGAAAATTATTCTCCACAGTGGGTAAATTTATTGTTTACAATCTGTGCGACAGCTGCCCGGTAAGAAACACTTGATTGGCAGCTGATAATTTGAAAGCTGGTGTTTTCTCTCCTATGTCTCAAATCCTGCAAACCCCTCTGGAGAGGAAAGCACTGCTGTGTGATGCCAGTCTGGTCCCTGCTGCAACAGCAGCTGCACCACCTGATGTTCAAGGTCCCCCTTGAACCCCATCTTGCTCCTCTGCAGCCCTGCACGGCTCATCCTTGAGTTTTGGTGAAGGGGTTTGAAGCCGATGGTTGCTTCAGGAAGGATCAGGGCATTGAGAGCAGCGCCTCTGCGTGGCTCAGAAAAGCTGCAAACATCCTTGCAAGGAAACTTCTACGTGCTGACCCTGCTCTGTGCTGCCTCCTCCTTTCTGCCTCCTTCGCTTGGACCACAGCTAACATAGCAAAGCTCAGCAGAAACACCAGTATAGCTTGGGCTATACAGGTGTGTGGTGATGGGCAACAAGGTGCTAAATAGCTCCCTCCTGTAGCCTCCCAGCCCTCTCTTGGTGTTCCAAATCCAAATTGAAGGACTTTCTGCACATTTTGTCTCAGCGAGAAGGTTGCCGCATATGGAAGATGCACATCCTGAAGGGGACGGACGGGCTGGGAATCCAGATAACAGGAGGCAGAGGGTCGAAGCGGTCCCCTCACAGCATCATCATCACCCACGTGGAGGAAGGTGGCTCTGCACACAGGTGAGGTGACAGTGGTGCCTTCATGGTGGGTGCGATGGCATATCCATGGCCGTCGTCGTTACCTGGGTTCATGAGAAAGGCGTAAGGGGTCTTGTCCTCCCTTCGTGTGAGGGTGAGAATATGGCATTGTCAGCTTAAAAATTTATTTTTGTGTTTGAGCACTGAAGCTTCTTCTAGAAGGCTTGGTCCAAACTGCAGACAGATCAAACACTTCCTTGGTGGTGGAGGGAAAATCCAGGAGCCTGATGGCTTGTAGGGCTTTTTTCCCAAGTCTCTTTTTGGAAGATGTGCCTTTCCCATGGGATCGGTTGTGCAACCCAGGGTCCTCACTGCCAGCCCTGCTGTACCTGATGGGGTGGAGATGGGGCTTGCTGCTGTTCCCTGACCTAATCCGGTGGGTCACAGAGAAGACTTTTGGGGTCTAAGCCCTGCAAAGACAGTGAAATGCCCCTGGTTATAACAACGATTTCCTGTGGGCACCTTTCTGAGCCCCTTTTTCTAGAAACTAACACTGCTCTGATCAGTGCAAGCTTAGCTTAGTGAGATCCCGTGTTGTCCATGCCTCCACATCCTACCCTGTGCCACAGGAGCCCGGCACTGTGGGAGAACCACCCTGCAGCTCCGTGTTCCTGCTCTGTTTCTGCAGGGATGGCAGGCTGATGGCCGGCGACGAGCTCCTCATGATCAACGGGCAGTCGCTGGTGGGGCTCTCCCACCAGGACGCCGTGGCCCTCCTTCGCTCAGCCGCTGGCCTGGTGCAGCTGGTGGTCTCTAGCAAGGTACAGACATATCCTGGGTGGTCTCACAAATGTACATCCACAAGTATTTGTGCAAGTGCTGTGTGAAAAGGGCATATTTTTGAAAGGGAATCACATGTGCACGTTTGCCGCGCTAAATTTAATGCACAGCAAGGGGAAATATATCAGTAGCTGCCATAAATCTGTGGCAAATTAGCACAGTATAGACCAAATTAATGATTTGCTTGTACTGTCACTGTCACTCAGTGTGCAGATGAGTATTTATTCATGCAGACGTTACCTAAGTTTGGGCCAAAACCATTTTCTTAAAATTATATGCTAAGTAAAGCAGGCTGTTCTGAGCCTCTTCTGCTTCCTGCCTGCACAGCCTGTGTACCTCTCATCTCTGTCCTGTCTGTGTGCCTGAGATTTCTTGATGATGATCTTGGCTCGAGTTCCTTATTTTGTCCTTGTTAATAGCGTGGAGTGGAGCTCTTACAGACAAAGGAACATGAAATCTCAGAGAAATGAGAGTGGAACTCATTTATCAGTTGGACTCTTCTTTCTGCCTTGATCGCAGAAGAGGTTAAGAGGATATTACATAATATTTTTGTTCTTTGTTTAAGAAAATCCTGCTCACGCCTGTTTGCTCTTCTCAGTGGATCACATCCTGCTGCCCCTGGACTGGGATTGCTGCAGGTGTTTGGTGGGTGGCCAGTCAACTCCCCAAAGCACCCAAGTCTCAAATTAGGACCTGCCTGCAGGGTGGGGGTCACCAGCACTTTTGAGGTAGTGACAGGAACATCTCAGCCCAAACAGAGCCCTTGTATACCTGCATTTCCAGGGTGTCAGCAAGCCACTGTGTCAGTATTTTAAATTCTTTTCTTAGCTTCACTTTCAGATTTCCCCAGCCATCCGAAAGCAGGTTTCTGTGGCTTTAGTGTCTGCATGCTTTTAAGGCTTCCCTGGATGCTGTATGCACGTTTGAACAGGCTCTATTCCACCATATTCAAAGTGAAGAGCGTGTGACTTCTCTAACATTTCTGTTAGACATTGAAATTCATTGCAGACCTTCTTCAAGGTCACAGTCTGGTGTTAACCCCAGCAGTGTTTATTCTGGAAGCAGCACGCTTTGACCTGAAGTAGGTACATTTTGTGTTTCCTTTAGACAGCTGGACTCTGCCAAAACACAAGGCAGTAGACTTATATTTCTCCTTAAAATTAAGTGCTTGTTCATATGGTGACCACATCAAAATAATCATTATGCATAAGCCTAGGGCATAAAACGTCACTTTCCTAATGAGGCTGTGAATCTGCTTGTCCTATGCACTCAGACAGTTTTCATGTCCCTGGAAGGGGGACTTGGAAAGGCAAGCAGTAGGGAATACAGCCTGTGCAGTGTTTCTGGCAGCCCCATAAAAGGTGTAGATAGGTAAAGAGTTCCCCAGCAGCTCCCTCTGGGCATTATTTGTTAGTATAGGAATTCAGCTTTGCCTTTTGGCCTGGTGAGTGCTCAGTAACACAGAATTTGTTCTGAAAGCAGTGAGTCTGTCTGGCCACTGCTTTTGGCTGAGGCACATGTTTGCCTGCCAGAAAACATGGCAAAGACTGGAAACAGATGCTGGAGCATCAGTACTGAGTTGGTAGAGGATTGGTGGGTCAGTTTTCATTGTATTCTCCCAGGTAGGGTTGTCAGCATATTATTCTTGTGTGTGTAGGTAGACAAACATGTGAAGGGAACATTCACAGGGAGGGAACAAGAGCTCACAGTGTGCTTTGGGCTGTAATGGAATGAGTAATGAGGTCTGTCAACTCTCAGTCTACTCACAGTGACATTTACTAAACCCAAAGAGGGGAGGAACAGGCTGTTGAAAAGGCATTTATTTTAAATTCTGTTTTACTAAATCAAAATATTTTTAATGTGTATTGGCCTATGTTTACTATATGTGCACTTTAAAACCAAGCCTACTTTTCATAATCAGACCATTAAAAGTTTGAGCACATGGAAGTGTGTAACAAGGGGAGGATTACCAGGGAGCTCACACTGGGCAGGTGAGATAGAGCAGTTTTACTGTGACACTGGTGTTTTTCTGCACATGATGTAATATATTGTGCTGTCTCTTGGGTAGGAATCTTCTGAAGGGGATCTTCTGAAGTATCCATCTACCAGTTTGCCAGACTTGCTTAGCACTTGCTCAGTCCAAGACTCTGTCTCTTGCACTGACAATAAGGAAAACGAAGAGCCAGAAGAAGAAGAAGATGTGAAAGGAGTGACTGTGTCTCCTGAAAAACTGGTTGCTGTAAGTGTGGTTTTGGTGTGACATTTTTGCTCTCTCTCTCTCAATGCCCATTTGCATCTGTCACACTCTTCTGCAGCCTGACACAGAGCAGGTTCTCGGGACCAGGTAATCCCATCCCACCCAGCGCTTCTCTGCACGGGATGTGGGGGAGAAGCTGGAATGGGCATGGCATTTACCACAGCCTCTGACATCTCTGAGCTGCAGCAAGGCAGCAGCACAGGGAGCAGGAGCTCTCGAGGCCTCCAGCCTATGTTGCAATCGTGGTTTTGTTTTTCTCTTCGATTGTTTTCCACCCACTGCCACTGCTTTTGTTGGATCTGCTGCAAAGTCTCTCGCCGTGCTTACGCAGTTACATGCTCTTCTTTCCCCTCCTTTTGTAACAAAACTTCTTTAACAGTTTATGATCCAAGTCTTGAAGTTTGTATTTGCTCTGTCGAAGCCAACAGACACTTTGGAGGAGGGATAGGAATTTCTGGCTGTGAACCATAGTTGAAGCTCCGCTGAATAAGTGCTGCCGGTTGATAATCTCACTTGCATTCCCTTCAGGGCTGCATTAAGAAGAGATTAAGCGGGTTATTGTTATTTATTTGTAATGTAGCAGCTCTATGAAACTTCATAGGTCTTCTGGGCCTCTCTTATATTGTACAGACAAAAAATAAAATGATGTTTCTAATCTAAAAATCTTGCGGACTGGTTTTACAGCAAGGGAAGGCAGGTGGATTCACTTGAAGCTTTTATCTGTTTCCTATTTTCCCTTCTTGTCTTCTTCTCTCCCTCTTTCCTGTGACAGTTAAAATAAATCAGTTAAACCTTTGGCTCAGATATGATACTGGTTTGGTGATCTGTTTTGATTTTATATTTTACACTTACCCCTGAGCAAAAAGGTTGCTCCCCAGGATGAGTCTCATGCTGTAGTCTAGCTGATGCTGGTGTGCACTTCCTACCTGCCTCCCATCTCTGACTTACTTTGAGTCAATGTTAATAACAATCCTCACACATCTCAGTACTCTGACGAATTTTGTTATTTTTTCACTGTCTTCTCTTCTATGTGCCAGGGTGCCTTTCTGGGGGGACGAAGGGGAAAACAAATGAATGGAGGATGCTTAGCATGCTGATGTTGGTGTAGTGTTTTTGTGCTAACTTGAGTGAGCATCTAAGCATTCTTTTGACTATCAAAATACTTTGAATTTTTCTATGTATCATGCTTCCCATTCTGGTAATTTCTAATAAGGCTATGGCTTAGCAGCACTTAAATATAAAAATCAATTTTGACAAAATTTAATTATGTGTGGCTTCAGGATTAAGCTCCCTGGCATTCCAGTGACTCTTTCAGCACACACTAGGAGTTATTTGTCACTTGGTTTTCTCATGTCTATTCCAACAAGGCTCTGCCTAGCTGCCAGTGATGGCTTTGTTATCAAGTGTTTCCTTTCCAGGTTCATGTAATGCTCAGGGGAGCTCAAGGTGCTTGAGGTGTACGTTACCATGAGGACATAGCTGGATGTGCCTCCCAGAGCCCTTCAGCTTGGACATGAGTCTGGAGCCTGCCCCAATGTCCATCCCAGTGCCACTGCAGCTGGCAGTGGTGGTGGCCACTAACTCAAAGCCAACTGGATTTGTCTGGCACTCTCGCCCCTGATGGCAATAGCTCTGTGCTTTCAGAATACATAATTGTGTGAGGCTGAGGAGAAATCACAGAAATCTGGGTACAATAAACACTTTAGAAGGGTAGCGGCAGGATTTTTTTCATTGTCTTTTCTGCTTCTATTAATTTATTTTGCTGAAAGGATGTAATTTAAAGGAATATAATAAGTTATTGGTGACTCTCAGGACCTCTTCCGTTTTTGCTTGATCTGCAGATAAAATCACTGCTATTCTGATCCAAAGCACAGAATGTGTTTGTGTTCCCCTTGCAATTGCTGTGTCAGCCTCAGAGTGCAGACAGGGCTCTCTGCAGCCTGGGGGTGGGCAGGTCTGTACAGTGTAAACCTCTCAGCTTTACCATCATCCTCATCCATCCTCATCAGGTCTGGGCAGCCTGAGCTGAGGGCTGAGCTGGGCTGTGCCACCAGGCAGGACAGAGGAAGGTAAATGTATGGAAAAGATAAAATTTGTTGCTTTTTCCCACCTGGCAAGATTGGGGGGGGGTTTCATAGCAAAGCGTAGAAGCTGATTTCAAGGCCAGTATGAAATCAAAGCATAACAAGATTTTATTTTTAAGTATCTATAAATGTATAGTCCAATAGATTATTGCAAAATTGCTTTGGAAATCACTGTTCTTTGCTACTCTCATGCTTTTGATGATATTCATGTGTCTTCTCTTCTCTCACATATATTCCATTATATCTATACTGTAGATAAGGGATGACAGCATGACTGAGGATTAAAGCACAAACTAAGCTAGACTATTTTTAATCAGTGCAAATGTGATTGTATTAGACTTCCAGGATGGGTGGTACTCAAGGTCTGGACCAGGTAACTGAGACTGTGATCTCAGTCTAAGAGTCCAATGTCTTAGATTTGAAGATGATTCTCAACTCAGCCCTGTCCATGAGTTAGCTTTCTCACCTCTGGCAAGAAGTTAATGGATTTTCTTGTTTACTCTCTGAGGCTTTGGAGGGACTTAAAGGGATGCTGTCAGGTGCTGGGTGGTTATGTCATAATGAGTAATTCAGAGTGTTTTATTGTCAGCTGATGCTTCACTGTCCCTTTTCTGACCCAGAACAATGTCTATCTAATTCTTAGACAAGTCTAGAAAATACTAAAAACCTTGCAGGAGCTTCTAGGTTTGTCAAAAGTATTCTGTCATTAACTTCTTTGTGAATATAATTCACTGCTGAGTATTCAGAACCATAATTAATAGACCTGATGGACTTGCTGCTGTAGCACCTGATTGCCTAAAGGCTGAACCAGACACAAAAAATAATCACTTGGAATGAAGGTATGTATTCAAATCTTCATCCTTGTAGCTGCTTAGAACTCAGCTGGACCAGGCTCTTGAGGAAACTGATGTAAGTTATCACTATTTTGAAATGGGACACCTCCCAAGGTCCTTTCCAACCTGACTAACTTTAAAATTCTGTAAAAAAAAAAAAAATTAAATGAAAAATATCTTTTCTACAGGCTGGTGGTTAAAAAACTTCCTCATGACCAGGCTGGTTTTCTTCAACTTTTTAAAGTTCTGCTCCAGCATTTGCAGAGCAAATAGAGTCTGAGCTAGTCAGCTTCTGCAGGACACAGCAGAAGAGTTTAGTGACACTTCAAAACTGTAATTTAAGAGAAGCATCACTTTAAGTCTTACTTGAAAGTCCACTTGTTAAGTTTCATTAATAAAAATCGCATAATACACTTTAAATGGAGTTTTGCTTTTACAGTCTCCTTATGTAAAACCCTGTTTAACGTTAAGCATGCCTTTAAGTTCTAACTTTATTAAGACTTGTCCTGCCAGGCAGAAAAAGGATTACATTAATATCCTTAAAGTGCATTTCTTGCGGGAGTAGTTTGGCCAAAATGTTCCTTAACTTCAGACACAAAACACTAGGTCAGAGAGTTGTGTTGTCCTAAATGGTCCTGAGACACTTTGGGGATTTTAAACTCCTCCACCCCAATCCATATTTTGCCATGTGCAGTTGGGACTGCTATTCTGAAATGTCACTATTTATGACCAAGTGCGAAATAGGATAATATGATAGTATTTGCCTTGGATGATTTATTTTTAATTCTAATTCACTTTTACTAGTGTTTCTGTTACTTGAAATTGAACCTGTCACTATATTGCTGGCTGGTGGAGCAACCTGGGATGTGAACTCTAAAGAAAAAGCTCATCTACCAAGAATTTGCAAAGTGTCCAATGAATTTGGGGCATTTTTGGTCCCTAGAGAGAAGCATTCTTAGTTGCTTCAAAAGTTATTTGCCTTTCTGTGGTTCAATATCAGATGGTGTGAGTATTTTTTAAATGTTCAGCTTCAGTGTCCAGCTTCATATAAATGGCTTGAAATTCCAACAGGTTAATAGACACAGCAAGAGGGTGTCTGCATTGGAAGGTTTGGATCTGTAGTTGCTGGAGGCAGAGGTGGAAGGCTGGGGACTGCTCCTCTGTGCTGAAATCTCCCCATGGCATCTGCCATTCCTGATGCTGGAGGCAGGACCCTGAACTGAGTCTGTTCCGTGCAGAATAGAACTGTACAAAAGAGGAAAGGAGGTCATCCTTATCTCTGCCTTTTGAGGGGGTGCTGGGAAGGGAATTTGCCTCCCTGTGCCCAAGCTCACCATGCAGGCAAGCCCTGGGGACGCAGCCTCTGGCAGCACCCCCAGCTGTGTGACCCTCTGCTGTGGGGTGTCAGGGCCTTTCTGCCCTGTGATGTGTAATCATTTTGAGATGACCTGAAGTGCGTGATGTGTGCCTTCACGTCAGCGCCGCGACCCAGCAAGGTCTTCACCCTCCTACCAGCAACAGAAACAGGATGTCTCCTGTTAAAGGTTCCTGGCGTGATCCAGGTTACCTGATCCCTGCCAAAACCCACTTGTGGTTTTCATGCAAGATATGTAGCTGAAAGGGGATAAATAAACCTGTTTGGTGAATGTGAAGAATTGCATTTGTTTAACTCTGCTCCCTCCCGATTTATATTTTTTTTCTTTGCTGTAGGACCAACTAGTTGTTTTCTGCCATGAGCCTTTCTGTCTTACCAGGGAATCCATACATAATTACCTGTAGCCATGAAGCATAATGAAGAAGAGGATAACAATGCCATAACTTTAAAAACAGTCTTGGGGTCAAAAGTTCTTCTGGAAACACTGAGAGAGAATTTCAGAGAAAGCATTAGCATTGAGAAGGAACAGGAAGCATAACTCAACAATTAAATGTGTGCAGAGTGTGGGGAGGGGCCCTCGTTACTTGGAGTACTGGAGTGTTTGTTCCCATTAGGGCACTGCAGTCTCAACACAGGCTGCAGAAACATGGCTCACTCCTCAAACAGCACTGCATGGCTGGGAGAAAAGCAAGAAAAAGATTTTCCTGGCAGAAATTTGCTTAGCAATGAAATGCTTTACTTAGGATGGGGGAAGGGGAAGAAATTGAAGAGCATTGCGTGGGGCTTGTTTATGTTCTGGGAAGGGTTCAACAACTTTTCCTCTTTGTGGTCACGGCTGGCAATGTTTGCAGATCTTGCCCTGTGCCACATCACTCTTGGAAGGGGCAGGCAAGGGCAGGGTCCAGCTGTACCTTGGCATGGCTCAGAGCTGCTGCTCAGCTGTAAATGCTGAATTTGTTCAAAGTCTGGCTGTACTGTAACTTTCTGAGGTACAGTCTTATCCAGCATATCAAAGGGTCAGTGCCCATGCAGTGCCCTTCACTTATGCTGTGGCTGATGAGACACACTGGGTCCTACAGTGGCTCCAGAAGCAAGTTTTCAGAGTAAATACAGTTAGGAATTTGAGCAAGAGGAAGTGACAAAATGCTTGGAGACCAAATCTTGTTCACACGGTGTGTGTTGTTTCTAGAAGCCCTATCACATTAAAATAAGCAATTGCAGTTGGACTTGTTGAGGGGAGGTTGCTCAGCGATGGGCTGATTGTGGTGGTGTGACACTGGTCGGAGCTGGGGGAAGGTGTTGGCACACATCACATGAGCTGGGGGGAGGAGGAAGAGTGCTGAAAGGCCCCCAGGGGTGCAGTGTCACTGAATTACTGTTTTTCACACATTGTAAAATTCACCTGTCAAGGAGACATCAGCATGAATGCATTCTTCATGTCAGGAGGGAGCTCCTCAGAGCACTTGCATCATTCCCTGTGCCTGGCTCACAGCCCTTCTGGGCCTCTTCCTCCTGCCTCCATCTTAAAGGCCAGACCAGAGAAAACTCTTTCACCCAGGGGCCAGTACTTGAAGGGTTCTCTGTAGATTTAATGCTGTCTACAAAATGTGAAATACCTCCTGTTGCTTGGGCTGGTGGAAGATAACCTTTTTGACTTGACCATAAATAACAATGTCGACAATGCCCATAGTTACAAGTTTTGCTCTTCCCGTGTGATATATTTGAAAGCCGAGTCAGCAGAATGATAGAAACACAAGTTTATCTACGGTACAGGTTCTGCATGGTCGTTGTTTTTGTGAATGAGGGCTTTTCCCATAAAGCATCAGATACAGTACAGCCTGTCTCTCCTTTGGCTGTTTGGATAACTGCCCAGTTTTGAAGGAGATGAACTGCCTTTAACAAGCTAAAAATAACACCCTCATGGCACTGGAACAAGAGAAATGCTGTCACAGCCATGCGGTTCACATACATTAGCAGAAGGATGATACAGGCTCTAGAATTTTTGAGTTAGTGTGAATGTCTCAGTACCACATCTGCAAATTTTTGACCATGTACACTGCCCAGTCTTAGCTGGGATCAAGTGAAACTCATTTGAGATGTGCTGTGCAGCATCTATGATGTATGGGACTTCAGATCCTTGAAGATGCAAGTGTGAAAGACAGTTCATGCAGGTATGAAAGACACTTAATTCTTATGTATGCATATCTTTTTGTATACTTAGCATGGTATAAAATGCCAGTTTGGAGCTGAAATCCAAAGCTCCCACCAGTGGAGTCATGGGAGTGCTCTCTGCAGCTGTTGGTTGATGTCGGTATTAAGAAGGTCTTATTTCATTCTCAGGAGAGCTGTTTATTTTGAGGAGTGATTATTGCATATTTTGTTCCTCACTGGGAATAAAAAGATTGCTATTTAAAAAAAAAAAAAAAGAAAGAAAAGATAAGCAAATTATTGTTTGTCATGATGTAAATGCTCCAGATTTGTGCTAAGCCACGAACTGAGCATGTATTAAACAAAATAATGGAATAGCTGAACCAGCTTTCATGCTGCTTGAGTTCCATGTTTGTCATAGATTCATGGAATCCTTTAGGTCTCTGCTGTTTACTAAGACTGGTCTTCTGGGATCTCTCTGCAGCACATAGAGACATCTCGTGGGCAGTGACTAAACTGCATGGAAAGCATGTGTCCTGCTTTTTAGATGTTTGGGGGGGAGAAAAAGGATAAAGCATAAAAAAGAGAACAGCAGGGATCTGTTTGTGTGCATTTGATTTCCTTTAGCTCAAAAGCTGTTTCTAGTGAAAATCATAATATACTGCAGAAGAAGAGTAATCTGGTCCAAAAAGGATTGGGAACTGTTTAGCTGGGAGCATCTTACTGTTTCCAAGGCATGTGTTGTCTGCGATATGTGTTTCTTAGAAAACTTGGCTGCGTTAGCCATTTCCTGCATTTCTTCCTATTTAAAAGGATGTTTTTTAGGAGATTTTCCTCTTCAAAACATTATTAATAATTTTAGTGACTCTTTGGATATCTGAAAATGGAGTGTGTTTTGCTTAGCTGCAGCTCTGACCAGTGAGTCATTGGAGCCAGCTGCATCAAGAACCTGCCAGCATCCTCTGAACAGTGGTCAACACAGTGTGACTCCTGGTGTCAAACACATTCAAGAAGGTTTTGGAGAGTCTTGTAAAAAAATAAATAGACCAATATAGAGGATGAGTGTAGTTCAGCTCTGCCATAGTGCATTTCCAATCTGTTTTCAGAGTGTGCATGGGCAGATATTGCTGCTATCTTTGTACTGGTGAATGCCAGGTTTTGTTTCATGTGCAGGTTTGTGGGTGACAACTCTGTAGATTTTGAGAAAAGACACAAAATTAACTGTTGTGGGTTTGTGCGTCTTGAAGTGAACAGTAATTCCCTCTCTAGCAACTACTGCCTTACATTGAAGGCTTAGGGTTAATTTTGAGTGCAGGCATTTGGTAAAGTGGCAGACTAGACATTCTTAGTGACCACTTGAAAAGCTTTTGTTTTGTTTATTTGGCATTTCCACCTATTCAGAAAGCTGGGCAGCTCCAGTTCTTGATGGTTTATCAGATTTCCTGATCTATTGCTGCACATGAACCAAGAGTTTTCCAACACCTTCTTTAAAATTAAGGAAAGGAGGCCTTGGGTTCCCATCCCGTTTGGCTGGGCAGGAGGAAGTATGGGCTGCACCTACTGGTACCAGCACATGCAATTCCCAGGCAAGCTTCTGGGGAAGGTGGTGGAGGCTTTGTTTCACCAGTGCTGCTAAACACAGCCCAAACACAGCCCAAATTTGAGCCCTCCTGAAGCCTCCCTGGTGAATGTGCAGAACTGCTGTCTGCCCTGTCAGCTTTGCACCAGGGGAGAAACCAGGGCACTGATTTTTATAGAGATGCCAGTTTAAGACACTGAATTAGTGCTGACGTAGAGGTGATGTTCCTTCTCTTTTCCTCCATGCCTGGCTCCAAGTGGTTCTCTGCTTTTGTGTCATGACAGAGGGAAGCAGCAATGCAAGTGGCCTTTGGAAAAGAGGAGTCCTCTAGCTTGCACAAAAAATTGCTAAATCTGGATTTAATTTGGACTTCTTGTGAGCTCCATGTTTCAGTTGAGGGAGCTCCCTGGGCCTTGGGATGTGCTGTTTTGGAAAAATGCCCCTGGGTGCTGCAGCCCCTGATGCAGCGTGTCCCAGCTCATCAGCCTCCTTCTAGGATCTGTGCAGCTTTGTACATGCCCTAAAACAGAGCAGTAAGGCACGGAAAACTCAGTGCTGTCCAAGATTAGAAAATCCACATCCTCTGCATCACTTGCAGTGTTAATTCTCGTAAATTATAGTGCTGCAGTTTGTAATTTATCTGTGAGATGGATTCAATTAAAGTGAAAAAGAGCTAATTTAAAAGTGAAGGTATTTTACTTTCTGTGCAAGGCAAAGGGGCATGTGGAGTTCCCTGCCTAGCAGATACATTTAAGGCTTAAAGCATGCTGTGCCCCATAAAGCAATAAATAATTGCACAAACAGCTAGAAGTATACCAGATCTTAGAAAAAAGTCTTGAGAATTTTTTGAAACGTTAAAGGCTTTAAGGCATCAGCTGGTCTCAAGGGACTAGGAAGAAAGACTTTGTGCAGGTGAAAGTTTGCTCTGGGTGTTCTGGGCATTGCTCTGAAAAGGCTATGCTGGCTCCTTGTGGAGGCCTGCTGGGTTCCTCCTGATGGCTGCCCCACAGACAGCAGTGTTGGAGCAATTCATGGTTAAATGTTTGGGGTAGTGCTGCTTAAGGTAAAACCGGGTCAGAGTGTGAATGGGACCGCAGAAGATGTGGAATTTTCCCATGGAGCTTGTGCTGGGCGCAGCCATTCCTCTTTCACGTGGTGGTTCTGAGGAAGGGCAGTAGTCTTGCGGGTGGACTTGATTTTGGCAATCTAGGTAGGACAGAATTTGTTATGCTGCAGGGTTCTCAGGCTGGTTCTCACTGCCTCGTTCCCAAAGCACCAGGATAAACTGGTCTGCATGCTGCTAGTGCTCCTCAGCAGCGCCAGCCAGGCTGTGCCGTGGGGAGTCGGGTGGGCGCGCTGATGGGAAAGGCAGCGGCTGAGGAGCTCTGCAAGGGCAGCAGAAAAGCGGTTTGCTTATTAAATTGTATCAACCTCTGTGTGCCGTCTTGTTTTTGTAGATCGGCAGGGATTGCCAAGCTGTTTGCGGTTAAACAATGCAGACTGTCATAATCCTGCTCCTCATCTTGCCTAATTAAGAGCCTGGTCACGCTGGAGCTTTGCCCAGGCGAGGACTCCGAGGGCAGTTGTTCGTTCTGGTGCAGTGCCAGGACCGCGTGTCCCTGATAGTGCTGTTTCCTTTGAAATCAATTGAGATGTCACCGTCACTTGATCCCAGAGCTACTTAATGAACTGGCAAAATGGGCTCTATTTTTAGATCTCCCTTCAAACTACCGTGCGTGTTAAAGCTCCCCTTGTCCTTAATGCTGGGACAGCATTGGGTGGGATTTATTGGTTCAGTTTAATAAGAGACCTACAGGACTGAAATAATAAGCTTCATTTCCTTGAAAGTGAGGGAAATTAAAATGGCATGGTTAAATATGGGCAGCCACCTCGAGACAGTAAAGCGATATGTTCACGGCCAGAAGGATAAGGTGGAGCTGGGTTTTTCTTCGTGTCTGAGTTATGAGAGAGCCAAAGATTACAGACACACGCCTTTGGGGAGTTCTTGCAAGCTTTGTAGATCAGATTTCTAAGTGTTTTCTGAATAGGATAAAACTCCTGGTGGTTTATTAGGCGAGCTCAACAACTTAAAGACTATCTACTTCATTGCAAATGCTAGTGTGTCTTCTTCTATGTATATAATTTATGTCTTCATAATTAGTGTCAGAAAAATACTGCTGCTAAAATAAAAAAAAACACAGACACAGAGAATTTAAATTTTTTTTACTTCCTAATTGTAGTCTGAAGCCTAGTTGGATAAAATACAATTTCAGGAAGCTGCTGAGAATGTCTTGAGGCTTTCCTTAGCATTGACATTTGTACACATGTGACTTTCTGTGGATCATACTTGGAGTTTGAGGGTTTGATGTCTGTAGGCTCACAGGCTCCAGGATTGCCATGAGGGGAAGGTAGCTTGGGGTTCACAGTTTCAAAACAAGTGGCATTTGGTGTCCTGTTTTTCTTCCCACCCCACTAAATGAAAATGTATGTATGTGGTTGCAGAATGCATTGGTACTTTACTCCTGTGGCACAGTCAAAATAAAAATCAGCAAAAACCCCCAATGTATCAGCAACAAACCAAACTCAAACCCCATGTAGCAGTGGCACAAGATATACTGAACAGGTCACCCTTGATCTTGAGCTCAGCATGGAAGTTGGCTCTGTCAGAGATTATTTCAGCATCTCTTTGTACACTGCTACTAAGTCATTTTTTCCCCTATCCTCTGAGCTGGAAGAAGTGATCCAGCTTTGGGCTGGAAGCTGTGTGGTCTTACCAGGTATAAATGCCCATATCCATGCAGACTGCAGAAACCAAACAGCTCTACAGCTCCAGACTTGAGCTGCGTTGTGCTCAGCTCCAAAAAAGTCAGATGGGACTCATCGCTGTCTGGTCGGATAGTTAAACAGCACGCCAGCAAAACTGGCTACTTTAGGGAGACATTTGTCTTGTTTTTCTTCATCTCTGTGCTTCACATATTTCCCCACCACAGAGTTAGCACTGGCCCTGTGCACCAATTGCTTTGTACACCTGTTAGAACACCACATGATTTTTGAGTCTGTGCAAATGGTTTCTACCCTTCTACAGCAGAGGCATCCTCACTTCATAAAGAGTGTTCTCACTTTTATGGTAAATTTCCATATATCTTTGTGACACCCATGAGGCCCTGTCTCATTTCTGCATTCTTCTGCGTATCTCAGAAGTCTCTTGGAAGGAGAGCTTGTAAATACTTTGGCTGTGGCCTAATTGGTGGTGGTTTGGGTTTCTTAGGTGGAGTTTTGAATCTGATGTCTTATATATTTTCTGGAATGGGGCCCTCATTGGGCTGACCAGATCATAAGTGCTGGATTTTTTCAGACTGATGAATGAATCAGATGGTTTTAAGTTCATATGGAACTGTGAGCTACAAAGCATTTGAAGTGGACTGTAAAGTAGTTGCTGCAGTGCCTTGAAAAATCAACAACTACTAGCTAGGATGTACAAACTATGTGTAGATTAAGTGTAGCTGTTCATGTTGAAGGGGAAGGAATAAAATACAGTTTCCACTTGAGCTTCCTGTTTTCTGCCAGTTTTATGTTTTCCTGAAGTTTCTACTGTTCAGACTGAAATCATGAAGTCTAGACTTTGCACAAAAGATAAACTTTGGCTTTGTTGGCTTGGATATAAGAGGGACTGGGGGATGGGAGGCAGGTTGTGGGAAAGACTGACGTTTTTAAGATTGAATAGCAGAAGCAGAAATTATTTTTACAGGAAAGTAGTTGGTTACTTGGGTGGGGTTTTTTAAAAGCTGACTTCCAGCAGTTCACCAGCACCTTCCAAAATGCAGGGGCTGGGCAGAGCTTGCCCTTGGGCAGCTCTGCTCCTCCCTGAGCACAGGAGAGCAGGAGGCAGAGGAGATGTGGCCGTGCTGCTTACCTTGTTACTTGGCGTCTGGGCAAACACAGTCGGTAAATGGACTCCTCCTGTCCTGGTGCATTTACTCAGGGTGGTGGGGTTGTGATTCCACCTGTGAACTTAAATTGCACATTTCCAGGCTTTTTAAGTGCTCAGCTGTCATAGCTTTCTGTTAAATAAGCTTTCCATCATCAAGCTTTGCATTGGTGCTCAGCAGACAGTAAACATATGCTTTTTGGAAGTAGTTTTCTCTATAGAGATGTGATGTCTCTGGAAGCCTGCAGAGCAGCACAAATGGGTATAAAAGCTAGATTTTTGTTTAAATACATGCAGAATACCTGAGTGAGGTGCCATGAGTGCTGGATGCATTCTGGGGACATTAATGCGATATCTTGTAGAGGGTGCCCAACCATAATGTTCAAAGGCATTGCTAAAAATTACTTACAGCAAATGTATGCTGACTTAATACAATGACATATTTAGAAACAATGGAAAGGAATTTTCTGTCCCATAATGAAAATGAGAAAATGTCATCAACATCTCTAGTTTACGAGATTATTTTATTTTTATTTCTTTTAGGTGATGGAAACCGAGAAGTCTCAAGATCCAGCTTGTGCAGAAGTGTCCAAAGGAAACAATCAGAGTTCAACTCTGGCAAGTGGCATACTGAAATACAGAAGTCGATCCCAAGGTAAAACTGGGCTGATGGAAGATAGCAATTGCAGACTTTAATGTAATGTATTTATTTTAACTCTCTAAAAGATAGGATTTCTTTGAGATCATATTAGTTTATTTTGGAAGGAAAATCCCATCTATAAGATAATTGCATTCAGCCTCCTGAGCTGAAGTATTGTAGGAACAGAAATATTATGCAAAACTTCAGAAACATCTATCTTTTTTGTTTCTTTCTTTCTTTCTCTTCTGTTTTTTAGACTATTTGCATTGTCTGTATATTTCAGTGTGCTCTGATCAAAATGCCCATTATGGTGACTTATCCCCAGATTTTGTGTTGCTTTGTCCCCAAGTCTCAGCAGCAATCTGTGTGCAGAGCTTGGTCATGTTCTCAACCCTAATGCTTTCTGAGGCTCCCTCCCTCCTGTGTTCACCCTAATTTCCAATTATTAAGGTACTCTTAGCATCCTCCAGGGAGCTTCTCTGCCTGTAGCCCCCGAGGCTGTGAGTTGGTGGCTCACTGGAGATCCAGACCCTGTTGCCATGAGTGCTGATACCCTTGGGCTGTGAGTGAGCCTGGAGCATCCGCCAGCCTGGACTGCAGCATGAGAAGGGAAGATGCATTCAGAGACAGGCAGAAAACACAGAATTACAACTGTTCTCCTGAAGAGAGGGAGAAGTGATGGGAAAGGGTTATCTGTAGATGCCAGGGAATGAAAGAATGCCAGGATGCCAGTCCTGCCAAGATTGCTATCCTGTCTGTGTGCAGCAGCAGCAGCCTGTGTGCCGGGGGAAGGGGAATTGAAAAGCACAGATCCTAATTTCAGTTCCCAAAGCAGGGAGCAGGTTTAAATTGCACTCTGGGCAGTGGGTACAAATTCTGCCTATGGATGCATCAGCAGAATTCCTTTCATGCTGAGTGAAAAAAAGCAGCTTCCCCAGCTCTGTGCTCCGTCCCTCCCTGGCACTGGCAGCGATGCTCACGCAGCCGCCAGGCAGGGAGGAGGTGGCCGAAAATGTGTTTGGGGCTCTCCTGGGCAAATTTGCAGTGCATCTACCTCAGCCCATGATTCCCTCCCTGTTCCTGAAGTACAGACAGGGCAGGGAGGATGAAAGGAAATCAGAACTGTTGCTCTCTGTGTCAGCCCCAACATAACACTGGTTTAAAGTAATCTTAAATCCTTGTCATGAAATCCAGCTTGTACAAATTTGGCGTGTGTCTTGGGTTTTCATCTGTAAAATAGGGGTTAATGGCCCTTCCCTGTGCGGTGGGGAAATGACAAGGATAAATGTGCCGGAACTGCTGTGACTGGGGATTCTGCAGGGACCCTGGAGAAAATGAGAGTTAGAGGAGCCCTGGTGTGAGGAGTGGGATACTCTCTGGCTAATTACAGGATATCCTTCAAGACAAATAATTCTGTTTCTTATGTGAACTCTGCACTCCTCTCTTTAAGATAACTAGAATTGTTGCCAAAAGGAAAGAAAATAGCATTTTTTTTGGCACATTTTTACTTTTTCCATTCCAGAAAAAATTCCCTCAAAGTGACATGACACCTCCAGAAATGAATACTGCTGCAGTGTCAGGTCTTTTAATTTTAAATACATGAAGCTTGAGAGCTTAGTGCACTGGCAAGTGCCATTGGGTGTGAACAGATGAATTTCTTTCCTGTCCCTGAGCTACCGACTCAATTATCTTCTGCTTTTCCTTAATACCACGAGTTCAGTAATACTGAAAGATTGCAGAAAACCTATGACAGCAGGAAAAGTTCTTGGTTGAGTGTGATCAAAACCATTTTCTAACTGCCTGGCTGGGAACTGCATAGCATTGTTTTAAGGTACTTTAATTTGGGATTTGCAGGAGGTGATTATTGCCTGCTGGTGAGAGAGGCTAAAGCAGCTCTCAGATGTTTGCAGGATGTGTTTCTGTGGTTTTTCTTAGGTGCCGGATCCCGCTTGGAGTCTGTGGGAGAAGACGATGAGCTGACAGTGGAAAATGGTGAATCAAATTACGAAATAGCAGTGAAATATTCCCGGGGTGGAAGAAAGCACTCTCTGCCCCAGCAGCTGGAGTCAGCAGGAGCCAGACAGGTTAGTGGGAAGGCAGAGCCGGCTGTGAGCACCTCACTGTGCTGGGTCCTATGGCATCTGCCTGGAGCTCATAGAAGTGGGTGAGGGTGATGAAACAGGATCACACAGGTACTTCATGGAACTGAAACCAGGCCTGGACACCAAAATGGGATGTGCTGGCCACCTACGGTTAGAACTTCTTTGAGCATTGTGTGGCTTGCTTGTGGCCACAAGGGCCTATGGCTGTTCATCTCAAGAGCTGCAGTTCTAGAGATCTGAGGACTTTAACAAAAAAAAAATCTTAATGCTCTTTATTTTAATTATTTTTAAATGTAGGCCTTTCCCGTCTCCTTTCCTTTCTCTCTTTTTTTTTTTTTTAGCAAATAAGGACTTGAGCATATCATAAGGTTACATTTAATCCTTTTAATTTAAATTGTGACTGATACATTTCAAAATGATTCTACTGTGCGAAATGTGGGAAAATTACTGTGGCAAGATTCACTTTGATTGTAGTGAGCTGGGGTTTCATCCCATGAACAATTCTCTGAATATATCTCTAAGATACTGCATCCCTCTTCCCTGACACGTGCAATTTTCCCAGTATGACATCCCCAGTATCTGTGCCAAGCAATCAGAGCAATTATCCTTGTTTGTTGATGTTAGGACTACCATATCGTGAAAAAATCTACCCGTTCCTTCAGTGCTGCCCAAGTGGAATCTCCATGGAGACTGACCCAGCCGTCCATCATTTCCAACATCGTCCTGATGAAAGGGCAAGGCAAGGTGAGGATTTCTGCATGTTTCTCACATGTAGCAAGAGCTGGCATTTAAGAGGTGTCTCCTCTACTTCCAGCTGCTCTCAAGGTAGCCACTAATAATGCTAATGATAAACAAATCCCATTTCCAGACGTAAAAGCTGAAGTCACACCTGCAAAATACAGGGGACGGGATGTTCGTGTCATGCACTTGACACAGGGTGGCTTCCACTTTGGTTTGGTGCATCTTGCCATTACTGAGATATCAAATATTAATAATGCACCTCTAAATATGTATGTTTATGCAAAGTTGGTGCAGCTACAGAAGAGTACCTGTTCACATGTATATTTATGGACAAGCATATTTTACCTCTGTGGAATCTGGATAAATTTTTAAAAAAAATAAATTACTGCAAATTAAGCGGTAAACCCGAAGGCAGGTTACTGGCTGATTGCTTCTCTGACAGCACTGAATTCCATGAGTCAGAAAACCCTCTTCTCTCCCCCAATAATATGTTCACTCACTTGCTAGATACCAGCTGGCTGAATGCTAAGGAAAAATAGATAAGCATTAGCCTAGGTATATATTGTTTTCCCTAATCAAATCCACACTAGTATTGGAGCTGCCTTTTAAATTTGCTAAAAATATGCATGTCCTCTTGTGAGATACTCTTTAAAGTCATCAGATGGATTTGTTTTGGACTAAGAAGACTTGTTTTGACTTTCAGGCTCAAATGCAAAACTAATTCCTTGTTGTGCTTCTGTGGGTAGACTGGCTCACAGTTGCTTTAACTTTCCTTGGTTTAGGAGGGTCTTTTATGATGAGCAAATATTTGTTTATTTTTCATATACTTACTTTTTGACCCTGCTTTTCTCATGAAATTAGATTATTTCTCCCCCTGGGGTAAGCCACCCTCTCCTACCTTTCTGCACTTAACTCCAAAGTTTTAGAATGCAGACTCCAGTGATCAAGAACCACCTAAAACAGCTGCCATTTTGTGTTCCTTCCACCCTTCTCTTGGGTGATCTCCTCTGTTAGGGATTGCACCTTGTACAGTTTGTGCAACAGTGCTCACTTTATTATCCCTGTGCAGACCTGGAACTTGAAACTTTTCTTCACAGAGTTGCGGTGTTAGTGGAGGGGAGCCAAGTGTTTGCCTTTAGTTTTTCATCTGTGGGTAGATCTGCACGGGGTGGTTTCCTGCTGTGGAGTGGCAGTGCTTGTCTGGGAAGGTAGGCTAGTGCAGGAACTGTACTTTGCAGACATATCTCTCCCACCCATGGAGCCATAGGGAGAACTCCTGTGTCCAGGCATGGGAGTGCCAGGAGCCTCCTGCTTTCTGTAGGTCGATTTGCAGTTGATAATTGCACAGGGTTGAACAGTTAGTGGAGTTACTTTGTACTGCACAAGGGAGCTAAGTTGCTTCCTTTCCAGACATCAGTAATGTCTCACCAAATGACTTGAAGTTTATAACTGCGATGGCCTGCTCTATAATTATGTAGTAAAAAACCAAAAGATCTGATTGTTGTATTGCATTGTAAACTCAGTGCTACCCTGGCAGCATTCCTCAGCTGGAGAACACTGCCCAAGGCAATAATAATGTCCATGGCTTCAGATCACTAAAGCACAACAGTTCTCCACATCCCTTGTCCACCTGGTCGGTGACTTTCTTCTTTATTCTGTAAAATTCATGTACAGCAGTGACAAGAGGGGAAATATGGGAAGGGGCTGTGGATTAAGGAAGTGATTTGTCTGGGAAATAACTCAGCAGAAAGGGGGAGAGGTTCATTCTGCTGTGTTCATCAGTTCTCAGGTCAGCTTTGTAAGATGGTCCCATAGCCAGCTGGGGTAGTGCAGGGGTAAGAGCTAATGGATGGAGCCCTGGGGAACCTATTGATCTAGATTTATTTAAATACAACGTGATATATGCCTCCAGAATAATTAAAAATGTACATGTGAGTGGTAACCCCCACATGCCATTCTCCTTTCAGCTACATTCCTGACATTGCAGCACTGACCTTATGTCATGTTCTGAAGCTTTTCTTCTTCCTGAGGAAATGTAGGATCTGTGACATTAGAGAAACCTATAGTTAATCCTGGATATAGATCTCAGGGGTAGGAATTGACTTGTCTGTTAATTTAAAAGGAATGTGTTACTGGTTTTAAAATGAGAAAACTATTGACCCAGTGTTTTGAAAAAAACCCAGAATTATCTCAGAATTTTTACTATATCAGCTTAGGGTGCTTGCTGCCACTTTTTGGGCTGTTGAGTGCGTTGATAATAGAGTGAAAAATAAATGAGGAAATGGAAGGAGAGAGTAAGACAGCAGTGCAGTTCATCAGAAGGTTGTGGGTTTTCATCTTTCCCTTGTGTAGTACATTAGTGGCAGTCTTTCTCACACAGGTGATAATAGAGTAAGGTGCCAGCTGTGTGTCTTCTCCTCTCTTTTCCATAGGGTCTTGGATTCAGCATTGTGGGAGGTCAGGATTCTGCTCGTGGACGCATGGGGATTTTTGTGAAGACTATATTCCCAAATGGAGCAGCGGCTGCTGATGGAAGGCTTAAAGAAGGTATGGTACAGACAATCCAACTTCACATAAAGGACCACAGCAGGATATTATTTCAGTCCAGGAGGAAAATTCAAGTACAGCTCAAGTTTAGGCACCTGGCCAGCAGCAAAAGCCTGTGGAAAACATAAAATGTTTGTTCATCCTGTGGAAGATCATTCATAGTAATTAACTTGGTTATATTTCATATTGAGAAGGGGGAACTACAGAATAGTGGTGGCCACTTTGTTCTCCCCTTTCTCTTTCATGAACTTTATTTGCCCAAACAGTAAGCTGCAATTCTTCAGTTGGAGAGGGCCAGTGACAGCAGGAAAATATGGATAGCCAACAACATCTGGCTTAAAGATGCTGGTTTGAGAAGGGGTTATATATAGGGACATGCTTGGGAGAGGCTTTTTTGAGTCCTTGCGCACTCTGAACCTCCTGGTATGATTTTGACAAGACAAGAATCATAACCAAAAAAAAAAAAAAAGGAAGGATAGGATTAACAAGTAAGATCACTCTGGTTAGAGAAGGAGATATGGCCAGATTTTATTACTGCTTTTCCAGTGTTGGTGTCTGAGCTGAATGCATAGCCTGCTCTGTGTATGCTGCACCATAGTCTAAGTGCTGTGTCAAACAGACAGACTCTTAACATAGTGTTGAAAATACAAAGTGACCATGAGTTTAGAGTGGTGGTTTACAACCCTTCTGCAGGGGTTGTGTTACTTTGCTTCCACAGAAAGCTGCTCCTGTGTTACTTCTCTCAAGCTGCTCCTGTGTTACTTCTCTCCTCATATCATCATTCCCTTCTTTCCTCCTTATCACACTTGTTGTATTTGAAGCTGCTTTTGGTGCCAACTCTCACACTTTCTGCCAGAGGCAAGCTTGCATCCCTGCATCCTAGGTTGTGCACTTGCCGTGGGAAGCCAATAAGTAGCAGCTGTCCCATAAACCCAGCAATCATTTGCAGGCTATTCATAGCTTGCAATCTTTCTTTTTCTTTTCTTTACTGAGGCTAGGAAAGGAGAGGAGGGGCAGACTTAGCTGATGATATTGCCCCATGTAATTTTGCACAGACACAGGTAAAATTGCGGGAAGTGGATCTGGATCATGCTGACCCTCCTTTTAATAAAATGAAGGTAGATAGCACAGCTGGGTGTAAGTAGTAAGACCCAGAGCCTGGAAGTTGGTAGAAATCTGACAGGACATGTTCCTTGAGGTGAAAAAGACATTTGCTGTCACAGCATGTGGGCTACTACATGCTTCTCTGTCTGCAAGCATTTACTAAGGGAACACATTTGCTTTTTGCATGTGGATACAAGGTTAGTTTGCTCTGAACAGGCTTTGAAGTGATGTGCTGTAGTGTTTCACTTAGTTCCTCATTTCTCCTGTTACTGCTTACAAAAGAAAGGCAGTTTTATAGTACCTTTGGACTTCATGTTGTAATCACTTTCAGACTGTAGTTAAAATCAATAGCATTTTCAGCTTGTTTGTGAGTATGGGAATGCCAGGTTAAGGATCTCTGCTGAAGAACGGATTTTACTCTGATAATTCATCTTTAGTAACTTGTAGAGATGTTAGTACAGATGAAAATAAATTGAGAACAATAAAAGACTTTTTATTGAATAATTAACTGGAATCCTCATAATAGTGGATCATCTCATGTTCAGGAAGGATGTTTTAAATCTTTATAGTCTCTATTTTGCTGACCTCATTTTTTGTATCTGTTTACCAGGGGATGAAATCCTGGAAGTTAATGGGGAGTCTCTACAAGGACTGACCCATCAGGAGGCCATCCAGAGGTTTAAGGTAAGGTGGATGTAGCGCTGAAGAGATTTGCGCTCCCCTTCACTCACTGCCATCTCCTACCCTCAGCTTGATACTCTTGCAGTGCCACGAGTTACTGTGTGCGGGTTTAGTGGCAAATGTCGGTCCCCTCACCACGGTCGGTTTGTGCTGTCTCTGCAGCAACTCAAGAAGGGCGTGGTGACACTGACGGTGCGCACGCGGCTGCGCAGCCCCAGCCTCACGCCCTGTGTGACCCCCACCTTGCTGAGCCGCTCCAGCTCGCCCAGCTCCAGTGCCAGCGGCGGCGTGCCCGTGCCCGGCCTCGAGGAGCCCGATGGCTCCTCCTCCAGCCGCAAAGGACCTGGCCCCAAGGACAGGATCGTCATGGATGTGACACTCAATAAAGGTGAGGGTCCACCAAAATCGTCTGGGAAAACAAATCCCTGCTTCTTAGGGGAGTCTTGGAGAATAGGTTAGAGACTCTTAGATCTGGCACACCCACCCATGCCCATTTGTCCTTGAACCACAGGATGGGGTTCCTCTCATGCAAAAACTTCTGAAGAGTTCCCCTTTTCTGCATTTTGCTGCTCCAGAATCAGCAGCTCTTATGGGTAGCAGTCAGGGTCCATGCTGCTGAAAGAGAGTGGCTGTGAGATACAAGTCAAAATGTAAATCAGCCTCATGGCAGCCCAAAAGGCTATGCCCTTCTCTTAAACGGCATCTCCGGGGAAGGCAAAGCTGCACAGTGTTGAAAAGTTCCCAGATGACCTGTTTGAACTCCTCTGTGAGGGTTACTCTCATTATTAATAATTGCTCATTATAAACTTAAAGCATATGTTATATGTGCTAGACAAATATGCCTATTTTTAAGACTTAAAATATAGTGATTTTGAAGGCTGGATTCAAAATTCTGAGAGAGAATGTAAGATGTCCAGTAATCCCTACAACAGGGATGTTGTTACCTGAAGGAAGGCAAAGGTGAAAGTGGACAGAGGTGACCCAGAGATAATGCCTCACCTTTCTTTGTGCTTCCTTGCTGAGGAATGCCATACAGATATTTAACGAAAGAGAGCCATACAATTGGCAGCATCTTCTGTGCTCATGTTTTCTGCAGTAATTTTAAGTGACATCCTGATTGGATTGCTGCCCCTACTCCTTTGTGCCTTGGACCAGATCTAGACCTTGCGCGACATTTCCAGGAGGTTCCCACGGCGCACAGAGTATTTTCTGAGAGTGATGAATCTCAGAAAACAGTCAGGATCAGCTATTTTCAATCCTGATTTCCACTTGTTGGTCTTGGCTTCCTGACTGACTGCACCTAAGGCCAGCCCTGAAACAATGACACGAGCCCTGAGCTCAGATGGGATGTGGGAACACAAACACTTGTGTGTCCTGTGTGATTACAATCTGCCACATTTCTTTGTACTTCTTGTTTTTCACAGAGCCAGGGGTTGGGCTTGGCATTGGTGCCTGTTGTCTCACGCTGGAAAACAGTTCTCCCGGGATATACATTCACAGCCTGGCCCCAGGATCCGTGGCTAAAATGGATGGCAGATTAAGGTTGGTTAAAGCAGAAACATGCTGGAGTGGTTTTACAATAAAATCGATTGAGACTTCGTTTTCACCAATCGGTTGATGTAGCAGAGAGGAAATTTATACTTAAAAGTTCACGAAAAAGAAAACATTTAAATAAAGACATTCCAAAGTAGTCTTAAATACCCAGGAAACATTATTCTGTGTTCTGGAAACAGCATGATCATTAAGGTCTGGGTCGTTCGGTTGGTTTTTTTTTAAAAATTCTCAATACAGAAAGCTGAGCCTAATAGCACCCTTTGAAAAAGGGGAGCAGCAGGAAGTGCAGCCTCATGCTTTTTTGTGAGAGCTGCAGCCAGAGACCCCAGACTGGGAGGAAATTTGCAGAGCTCTGCTAAAAGCTCGGTTACCTGAAACTCTCCTAAAAAGAGCTCCATGCTCCTAAAGAGCCACTGTGCCCGTGGCTGCAGTGGTGCTTTTCTGCCCCTACTCTCAGTCTGACAGGATTGCAGCTGGCTGACCAGCCTGACTCACTCTGTCATGGAGTGTGGATGTCTTTAGGAAGCAATCATTCCTAGGGTTCCTTTGTGCTTTACATTGGATTAAGTGACAGAAACTTATTTGCTTTTCCTCTCATGGAGGCTTCATTTTTTAAAACCGTTGGAGAAAACCTTGCCACTTGCTGCGTTCCTGCACAAATGCTGGTGGGTGCTGGAAGCCTGGCTCCGGAGGGGAGGCTGTGCTGAAGAGATGCTGAGACTGTGTGATCCACTTTGAGCGTGTGGTGCGAGCACTGGTGCAGAGAGACTGAGCAAATGCCTTGCTTTCACATGGCTAGAGAGTGCCTTCTGTTTTCCTGGCTCACCAGGAAAACTGCGATAGAGAAATTCGATTTCTTGGAATAAGGGAAGAAGATAATTTTATGGTGGCATTGCTGCCAAAACTCTTGAAAGTTCCTATCATATAGAAATGTCTACAGGAGACAGCATTTAATGGTAACTTGCTTTCTTGCAGGCCCCTTTGGAAAACATTGCAGTGCTGGTTACGTCTGTATGTAACAGCTGTATTGTTTATTAGGTTTACGTGATTGATTATATCCAGGCACGCTTCCCAGATATTTAGCTTGCTTCTTTGAGACATTGCTTCTGTTGTCCCATCAGCGATTTATGGCTTCATGGGCCAAGACTTACAGGATGGTTTTGATTTTTGGAAAATGTCATTAATCAAATGTTGGCTTTGCAATGCCAGGGGAGGTTTGAATCCAGTTTCTCTGTGTCTGAGCTCCCCCTCTCAGTCATGTGGCTGTGTAAGTGACTCCATTTGTGCAAGTCTAAAGGATGGGAAGAGCAGTTGGATGACTGCACAACTGATAGGTCACCCTTTACTTTCCTGAGCCTGTACCAGAAATGCAGGTTACTGAATTGCAATTGTTATTTTGCCTTTGGTGTAAACACAGTGTCATTGTCACAAGTAACCCAACATAAGCCAGCAGCAGTAGGTTCTTTGAGTGTCTATTCAAAGCAAATGTTTCAGAAATTATGGAGAATGCTTTAATGATATCCCTAGTTGATGATACTTTCTTTTGAATAGTTCCAGATGTCTGAGCACCATAAGCAAGAGTTACAAAACTGAGAAAACAGAGCTAAACAATCATAGAATCATGGAATGGTTTGGGTTAGAAGAGACATTAAAGATCATCTTGTTTCAAACCTCCTGCCATGGGCAGGGTACCTTCCACTAGATCAGGTTACTCAAAGCTCCATCCAACCTGGTCTCAAACACTTCCAGAGCTTCTCTGGGCAACCTGTTCCAGTGCCTCACCACCCTGACAGTAAAGAATTTCTTCCTAATACCTCATCTAATCCTTCCCTCTTTCAGTTCAAAGCCATACTCCCTTGTCATATCACTACATCCCTTTTAAATCACAGTGTGCCTTTCAGGAGAGTTTTGTTTTGTTTTTTCTTTTTCCTTTTTAATGGATTCTATACATTAATTTTTAGCAAATACAGGCTTACCAAGCTCAGTTTTTTCCCTGGAGTCATTTCGTAAACTCATATCTAAATCATGAATTTCTTATCAGTGTTTCTGCTAAGTAATTCAATATGGTGTGAAGGAACAGCCCATCTGAATCTCATTTTTCCTCTTCTGTGCTCAATAAGCATCTGAATGCAGAACTAGAATGAAGCTTGCTTTCACCCTGGTCCGAATGCAGTTTTCTTGGTTGATTTAGTAGCGATTTTTGCACTGACAATAAGTACAGAAGGGATCTCTGAGCCTCCCTCATGAACTCAAGAGGACTTAAACCACTCACATCACTGGGAGCATCAATCAGCAGGACCACCTTCTTTAAAAGTCACATTTTCTCCAGAACACTTGTGTCTTTGAAAAATCTTGGCCATCAGTTGAAAGCACAGATTTCTTGTGTGGAAGGTGGTTGTGATTAGGTGACTGTGTGTCTCTGTGCAGCCGGGGTGACCAGATTCTGGAGGCGGATTCTGTGAGCCTGCGTCACGCAGCGTTAAGCGAAGCCTACGCGATCCTCAGTGAGTGTGGACCAGGCCCGGTCAGCCTCATCATTAGTCGTCATCCTAACCCAAAGGTGAGCAGAAAATGAGTGAGTGTACCTGGGTTGTTTTCATCTGGCACTGTAATTTGAGTCTTGCTATTAGAAAAGCGGAAAATGAAGAAAATGGCTTTTTCTCTCTATGGCACGTATTGTGTCAGGATTGTAATGATGCTTCCCAGTTTTATAAGTCATAGCAATGCTGGACCATCTCTGGTGCTTTTTACTTAGACATCCACTGATCAAATGCAATTTCCTGGAACTGCTTGAATGAAGTGTTCCCATCTTTCTTGGTACTTGGATGAAGTAGCAACACAAATACAGCACAAGGACCTCTTCCTCCTAAAAGTTATTTTATGTCTTTGAGTAGAATATCATTTAGGGCCAGAATATAAGTATCAACAGCTTGAATTGATCAACTGTAATAAACTAAAATCTATCCAAAGATCAAAGTTTTCCTTCAGGAATTAAAACGTGAGAATATGGAGTGTACTGCTACTGAATCTGTGCAAGGTCAATTTGGAAATAAGGCTGTATTTACAAAGTAAGTGTTCTCAAGCATTTTTTAAAAATTGATGATAGAAGATGAAAGCCTATTAGCCAAGCTATAGGGAATAACAGCTTCTTTTATTTCAGTATTTCAAAGAATTTCATGAGTGTACGAAACCTTCCTGTTTAAACAGGAATGAAGCTGTAAAAATATTTGCATTAGTGGGTCCAGAAAGCTCTGACTTTTGAACTCAGAACTACAAATGGAGGTCTTAATAAAGGCATATCTAGGAGAACTCAAGTTTCTTATTTTGTAATTAATAGTGTATTTTCTGCTAAATCAAATATACAGTCAACAAGTAGGGGTCTACTTTCCAGTGTTTATTATCTTTTCTGGAAGGCCTTGTGCTGCTAGAAAGAAAGAGGCTGTGGTTCTTTTAAAGGTAAGCATGGAGAGGGTAAGAATTGGGCTTATAGCCTAAGATAACAGTATTTCTGGTGAGTTAGTGTGCTGTGCTGAACCAAAACAATGGTTCAGTGTGGTTGCATTATTAAGGCATACAGACTTTTTGGAGAGTCTGTAAGAAGAGTGAAATAAAAATGTTGTGCTGTAGAGCCTGCCCTTTGTCATCTGTCCTCTTCTTGCTGTGGTGGAGTCTTAAAAGCTGATGAGTGACCTAACCTGGTGTCTGCTGAAAGGATGAACTGAGTTAAGCTAATTGCTTGCTATTACTCAGTAACAGAGGGAAACTATTAAATGGCTCCTATTACAGTTTTCCATAAGCGATATTTAAGATGACAACAAATCCTTTGCCAAGAAATGTATGAAAAGCTAAAAGTTGAGCTGGAGAGACCCTAAAGCATTTTTCCAGTTCTGAATCCATAATCCTGGCAGTATTGAATCCATAATCACTCATAGCTGGATCTCCTGAGGAGTGTCCATAAGGGAACCCGTGTTTATTGTTATGTTACAGTCACCCATTTTCTGAAAGCACTGGGGGACTGATAGATAAGTGTGGATACTTCTATTTTAATTCATTTGCTCTTAATAATACCTCAGCATGCAGATTGGAGTTAGGAATTAGCTTGTCCCTTAACATTTTGAGCTGCCTGAGTCTTAAAGGATGCTAGACATCAAAGTTGGCAGTGTTTGCAGAAGCGTGGATTTTTGGTTAACTTTTAAAAAGTACTTTAGTGTGCCCAGGACCTGTTTTAACTCTTGGGATATGTTTTACCAGAAAGTTTGTGTTAAGGCCATGGATCACAGTCTAAGGATCTGGTCCATGTCCTGCAGAAGCTCCCAGTGTCCCAGGAGCCCAGGGACTTTTGGTTTACTGTAAGGTCATGACACAGGCTGGAAACAGAGATGTGTTTTTACAAAGGTTCATGTTGTTTTGAACATTTTTATACTCAATTTCTTATTTTATAACACAAAAGGTCCACAGTACATTTTGCAGCTGAATATGTTTGCTTTGGTGTTTTCATGTACTTCCAAAAGAAATACCACAAAATTTTCTTTCTGCTTGTTATTCTGAGTGAATATGGCATTTATGCTGTGTTCAGACTGCTGAGTTTGCTTCAGAATCTCTCAAATCTTCATAGTTCAGGAAGACTCAAGTTTGTAGTCTCTATGTGTGCCTAATTTTAATTCATGTAAAGTAATGTGTATAGAAAGTATTTTTGACAGAATTAATTTGCTTTCTGTTCTTATATATATATATATTCCTGCAGACTAGTTGTTCTGTATAAAATTATATGTTTTCCAGTAATAAGAATTAAGCGTATGGCAGTAATTAAGGGCTAAATTAGCAAATATGGTAAACCAGTATTTATTCTTAAACCAGAAAAACATTAATTACCAATTACTGATTTAGGTTTTCTTTTTAAAAGCAAGGAGAAATGAAAATTAAAAAGACAGCTAATATTATGGGAAGTCTGGTATTCTTCCGCTGGGTTAAATGTAGAATAGCTTAAGTTTCTGATGTATGCTTGCACAAAGCAGGTTTTGTCTATTTTGAAGTCCTCTATTTTCTTGACAAATCAATATACAGCTTTTAATTGAGTTAAAACTGGGCTGTAATAGCTTCATTTGATTTCTTTAAGTCTGGGGCTGTTTTATTTGTTTGTATTGTGTGTCACTTGGATGCAGTCTTCATGTGGCTGGCAGACTTTAGCTTCCTGTTTTCTGCAGGAAAGTGGCATTGAGAGAGTGTGAGTCAGGGGACAAGGACTCAGGAGCCCTCACCTAGGTCTTCGTTACTGCATCTTTAGAAACAGTGGCTTATGTGAAATGAATCATGCACTTGTGGTAAGACTCTTGTAATTCCTTGTACCCTGTTTGAGCTTTGTCTTCCACCCTACTTCAGGTTTCGGAACAGGAGATGGATGAAGCAATCGCACGTACTACCCACCGAGAGAGCAAGGACACCAGCTCCTCTCACGTCACAGGTAGCAACATGTTCTCTTCTAGTGTGTGCTCTTTCCCAAATGCTGGAACACTTAAGGGCATGCTCGGAAGTTCCCCAGCATTAATATTTTGAGAGCCCTCAAGACAGCAGAACAGTGTAGGGAGTGTCATCACTCTGTCCACGCAGGAATTTTAGCACAAACATCCAGTTCAGATGGATCGGCTCTGCAGCTTATGTAACTTGCTTTTCATCACTAGGCTGCCATGGCCTGAAAGTAGGGTTATCAAGAGGTGGTTGCTCTGAACTTTTTTCAGGATGAGGGGAAGCAAAATGTTCTAGTAGGGAAATAACAGGAGGGATCAACTCCATCTGTGTATGCTTGCTCCTAATGACAAAAAAATCCCACAAAGTATTGTGACCATTTGAAAAAGTCCAGGTGTTGCATACTGGACTGTATGTTTTAATGCCAATTTGATCTTTAAAGTCATGTCAAAGTATGTACTCTGGCATCTCTGTGATGTGTTTGAACTCCAGACTTAGCAGTTCCTGAAGTCTGGCAGATGAAAGCAAATTTTTGGCAATGGGAGAGTTACTAGTAAGGTGATGAGACAGAAATGTTACATTTGTTATGATCCCCTTTTTATGTGTGTCAGCTAAGACCTACTTTGGAGCTGACCTTGCCAGTGGCTGCTAATCTGTCTTCTGAGGTTGCCCCTAGCCAGCAGCGTGCTCCAACAGGTGGGGAAGACCATCTCATGCTTGTCTCTTGTTCCTGGGCCTGGCTGGTGTAACATGTCTGGTGGTAACATTCTGTCTGATCTGAGGGAGAGCTTGTGAAATGCTAAATGAATCTCACTTTTAGGAGAATTTAGAATTCAGATAATAAATAAATAGGATTAAATGCAGCCACCAGCTCAGAAAATGAATGAGAAGTTTGTTTGGTTATATGGACCACAACTTTAATTTTTGGCATCTAAAAAATCTGTGTTTAACAGGAGCTGTGCAAAAAAGTCCATCTCCTAGTGTGAAGGCCAAGCAAGGCGAGACCTCATCTCCCCTCAGCTGGACTATGAAACGCTTCTTGGAGCCAGCAAGCCGGGTAAAAGGATTAGATTCAATTAAAATAGTCTGCTTCAAATTCAGCTTTTACTGAAGCTCTTACTTTGTCAAGGGGGTCAAAACCAAACCTGTATGCCCCTTCTGTGTCACATGGGCTCATTAAAAGGGTTTGTTTCTTATGTCACACATTAAAGTTTTGACAGTAGCAAGCTCCTGTTTGTATGTGTGATTGTAGCCTTTGGGAATGGTGTGCAGAACTTGGCAGAGAAGGCAGTGGGGTCTCATCTCCTAGGCATCCCTGCTCTGTGTGACAGAGAGACAAAGTTAGCTGGAGAGACCTGAGCCTGTGGGCAGAAGGCTGAGACTAAGTCCCTCTGTATAGCCATTACAGTGTAAAAATCTATTTTTTCTGGTAAAGCCAAGGAAGTTGTAGACACTGTGTCTGGAGGTACAAAGCCTTCCCTTCTCTCAGTGTGGAATGAGTATAAAGGGAATTGCAAAAGCAAATAGTTTCATCCCTTGTTTCTGCACTGAACCACACTTGTAAAGCAATGGGATTTGGAATCTTTTTTTGTTTGTTGTATTGGCGAAAATATGTTGATGTGCAGTGTTTCAGCCATCCAGTTTCAACAGTTTGGCTCTCAATATACTGACAAGTCCTGTATTTTAAAAATTGGCTTTAAACTTCCTTTGCTGACACAGCAGTAGGAGTGGAGTGTGTGGTGCTCATATGCAGGCAGGGGCTACAAGCATCGATGAAAGCTGGTCACCAGGGTCGCTTCTCTTCAGCAGGGATCCGTCAGCTCCGAGGCAGAGCTTTCCCAGTACTTCTCCCACGATGGAACGAGCCATCTCCCCTTCTCTGATACCGTACCTGGCTCGTGTGACGAAGAGCAGCTCCGTCAGAAGAACAGGAACAGTTTGTTGGACGATGGCTCTCTTCTCCCTGGCAACCTGAGTGAGTGATGCACATGTGGATGGTCATTGGGTTAGTGGGGGGAGAGTCACTGGGTTCCTACACAGGAGAGCTGTGGTGGTCCCTGTGCTGATAAGAAATGCCAGGCACTGTAGTTCAAGCCAGTGTTGATCACATGAAATTCTGGAAAATTGAAGGAATTTACAACAGTCCTCAGAAAGGCCTGTTTCCATGATGTTTTGTTCAAAACGCTGTTCTGATAATGCGAAAATGACTTTGATTGGTTTGGATGAAACTGGATTGACAGCACTACAGAGTTTGGTTTTTTTGTCAAATGACAGATCATCTTATTTGTTACATTTACAGAAAAGTGTTCATAACTCAAAAACTTTGAAAGGGTCAATATATGTGTAAAAACAAGCAAATGTGCAATTTTACATCAGATATTTTGCATGTGTGTCTTTCTCTCCATAGTAATTGACTGAAAGAACTTCGTGTGTCCTTACTGACATGCACCTGGATCACAAATTCAAAGGATGTATTTGTTCTCCCTTTCATGTGTTTCCCAAGTAATTTCTTTGTTGCAGCTTATTTTCTGTGGAATAATTTAGTGTTTAAAAGCATTTTTACATTTCTAACTAGCCATCAAAAGAAGCAAAACAAAATAACTTCCCACGAAGTAAGATGCAGTTCTTTCTAAGGAGAATGTGGAAAGGATTCTTGGGTTTGTAAATTGCTAGTTTGAAATTGATTGTTCTGTTCTTCAGTGCTTCAAGAAAGCAATTTTTACTCTCTGTCAGTTAATGCAGGAGTCCTGAGCTTAGATTCAAGCAAAATGAGAAAGGAAATCTGTTGTTTAAACTAAAATACACGTTTGAATTTGCATACCTTTCTTCTTTGAGTCATAGTCATAGTTTAGAAATAAACTGAAAATAGAACTAGACGTGCCAATGAACTGACTTCAGGAATTGTAAATTGTAGTGCTGTCTGCAGTCTTCTTGATGTTTACTGTAGTTAGAGGGAGGACATGAAAAGCCTGCTTTTTGCTTTGTGAAGAGGAATTAAGCTTCCTCTGCAAACACGGCTGCATATTATTCTGCTGTAGTGAGATGCATGGTGTTAAAAATCATCCATAAGTACAGTTAAAGTATAAATTTTTTTTTCCCTAGCTGCTAGAGATGCAGGAGTGACAAAAGCAAATGGTTTGACTTCTCCAGCTAGTGGGAGATCATCTGGCCATCACAACAAGCACGTGGAGTCTGTCCGACCCGGCATCCTCAGCGACAGCCCCAAATCTGCTCGCAGCCCCTTTCACCGACAGAGGAGGGTTGTTTTCTATGATGGTGACGCCAGTGATGACGACGAAAGTTCCCACTTGCACAGAAGCCAGAGGGCCAAGAGCCAGGAGGATGCTGGCATTGTCATTACAACTTCATCTGTAGAAATCGATGATGAGAGCCAGGACAGTGAGTCATCGAGATACAGCGGCATGGAGACATCTTCCCCTGTCTTTAGCAACTCTGTGGAGTCTGCAGACAACACACTGGAGCAAATTGAATCTCCTTTTTTCCCCATCATAGCATTCGATTACTCAAGTGTGCCTGAAGTTCGTCTTGGCAGCCTGAGTTTGAGGGAGCTCCGGGAAGCACAACTTGAATCCAAGAGATCGCCAAAACTTGAGCACAGAGCAGTCACCAGAGTGAAAAGCATGATGAGCACTGAGTGCCGAAGCCTTCAGAGACACAGGACGGAGGAGCACGGCTCCTACAACAAGCCTGTTGCCAGGATGCTCCCTCACAGCAAGAAGTGTGAGGCACCTGATGCGGTTGGGCAGGGCCAGGTTGAAGTTGTCACTCTGGTTCGCAATGAGCACGAGTCGTTCGGCCTGGATCTGGAAATCCAAGCCATGCCCTTAAAGGTTGTTGTCACAGGGATGCGGCCAGGTGGACCAGCAGAAATGGTAATTTGTAATTTGAGTTGGCTTATAGTGATGTGTTTCTCCATTGTGGGGATGATTAATTTTGTTATTATTATTAAGCAAGCAATCTGTTGAGGGTAAGGTCAACTGGGATGTTTGTCCTGGGCAAAATGTCTCACTCCATAAATAAATAAAATGTTTCTGATTCAGAAGTGCACCCAGGCTAATTCAAAACGAAGAGAGGCAGGATGCTGATCCACTGAGATGGCTTCATCCTCCCTTGCAATTGCAGTTTTCAGGAAATGCAATTTTTGTATTTATTTTCTAACTGTGGGCAAAGACAAAATAAGTAAATCCTGGTGGCAGAGGATGGTGTCAACAAAAGTATATTATGCTTTACTAATTTATATGTGCATGTCCCTGGATTACAGGGATCTGGAACCAAGAGGCTTTAGGTGCTGGCCAGGTTTTCCAAGAGCCATGGTAGCACCAGTCACACATTGCTCTTCTGCTCCTCATACATGCCCAAACCATAAGAATATGTACTTCATGCTGGTTGTGGAACTGCTAGATGCAGAAGTGCAGAAAGAAGAATAATACTCTGGTGTACAAACCTGGCTGTAGCATTTTTAATCTCATTAGCAGCCACTAGAGTAAGAGGGGATATGGCATAGCAGTTTGAATGGGGCTGTGAGATCTGGGGATTTGGTTTTTGTTCCTGCCTTTTTCACAGACTTATTTTGCAGTATTTAGAAACAAACCTTTACTTTAAGAGCTCAGTTCATATATGTTCACTAGTTTTAAGAGAGTTCCACCTCTGAGAAGTAGTTCATGCATTGAATTAAAAAATGACACACTGTGATCCAGTCCTGAAGAAGCTAGGGCTGATCCATCCCATTTCATTTCACTAAGAGGGCTATGTCCTCCATCCTGATACTCATCTCCCAGAGAAACCAGCAGATCTTTTGACCTTCCTGTTTTAGATTGATCTTTAATTCTCCTCTTGGCAGAAACACAGTCTGCTCTTTATTTATGTGCTGGCAAACTGACAGCAGTGGTACCGTGTACTGTGCTGACGTGAAATAGGGGATGTTGCTCATCAGCTATTAATTGCTTCCCTGCAATCTTTGCCCCTGTGGCAGGGCTTCTGATGTGTATTTATAATTTCCTTGAATCTCTCTTTGCATCAGGGATCAATGGGCAAGATGGCTGTAGGAGATGAGATTACCACCATCAACAGCATCCCCGTCAGCAAGATGACGTACGAGGAAATCTGCTTGCTTATGCAGTGTCTTCCCACATCCGTAACCCTGGAGATCCAGAAGGCAGCATCAGGTGAGAAAGGAGTTTTGCTTTTGTACCATTTATTCTGAACAAAACGTCCTTGGATCAGCTGGGCCTGACCTTTTGCTGTCCTAGCTTTCCACGTGGATTTAGAGAAGAGGACAGGGGGACATTGTGTCTGCATTGGTGAGCCGGGCACAGCACTTCATCACCAAACCAAGCTTCAGGGTCCTTTCTAGACCATGATAAGGGGAGAAAACCTACTCTTATGTGAGGCATTCAAAGGCCACACAGAGTAGGTCCCTCCTGCCAGTGTTTGCAGAGATCTGAGTCATTTGATGCAGTCCTGGAGCTAAAATGGCAGTCACTCTTGTCCTGACTACTCATTTTATTGCTGTGGCTGTTCATTAAATATATTGGCTCTCTCTCTCTTAAATCTTAAATATCATTCTAATAATGTTTTTATGAATGGACAGTAGGCCACTAAAAGCCTCTTTTCTTTCTTTCTTTCTTCCCTTTTATGTGTCAGAATTCTCTAAAGTGCAGGAAGAAACGGAAAACCCAAGAAAACTAAAATCTTATAAAAATGTTTATTTGCATGCTTCATTACAAAAAGTTTTCTAGTGTGAGTTGCAATACTTGATACCTTCTTGCTTTCTGCTCGGGGCTGATTTATGCTGCTACAGCAATATATGAATCCCCACAGACTGTACAAATTATGTGGTGTGGAAATGAGTGTTTGAAAAAGAAAAGCATACATTTCAAATTCAGGAAGAACATAATATTTTGCTTTGTTCTAGCTTATGATTTTCTTTGTGTACCTATTAATACCTGGGAACCTAAAGTGCTTCCAGATGCTTGACTTCCAGTTGTTCTTTAAGGAATTCCAGGCTTGGCAGGATCTCGTTCTTGTTTGCTTAGATTGCTGTGGCTTTTCAAACCAATAGCATTGGGCTAAGGGCACGCTGGCACTACTTTATTAGGCACTTCACCCTTGCCTTGGCCTGCTGGCAAAAAGAGTGGTCTGTTCAGTGTGTGATCCACTGTGCTGAAGCAGGACAGTACTTCAAATTCTAACCCAGCTGCTTCGGATTGCCCTCCTGAGGTGTTTTTCCCTTGCTGACTCCAGGAGGAATCAGCACTTCCTAACACAGATACCTAAGTTAAGTAATGTGGATAATCCTTCAAGTTTGTGTGAGAAGTACAGAGATGCACAGGCACATTGAATGAGCAGGAAATTATGCTGACTCTGTGAATAGCCTTTCCTTTTCCATACACTTTTTGGACCCTGTACCATAGTAACTGGCCTCTGGAAGGCAGCTTGAATGGGCATGCATTGTGAAGCAGTGTAGAAAGGTGGAATCTGGTGTGTAGGGTGAAGTGCTGAAAACTGAAGATGTGGAGAAATGGGTGAGCAGGAATCTGTCAGAGTGCAGCAGTGACAGGGAGCTTGGTGTGCTGCCCAGGAGTGGGTTAAACATGTACTGGAAGCAAGGAGAGGTCTGTGCCAGAAATGTAGTAAAGCCCATGTGCTTAATGTGTGCATAACGTCACCCATGCGTGTCACATTGAACACCTGCAGAAGTGCTGAGGGGTCAGAGCCAAGTTGTTTATGCACAGTCTGTCGCTGTGTTATCTGGTCACCTTTGCTATGTCAGGGCTTTCTGTGCTCTCTGGAGTCTCTATTGGAGACTTCAGTGATCAAACAAGTGATGAGAAGCAGTGCTGCTCAGCATGACTTACTGCACGCTGACACTTTGGTAGTTGGCTGCTCAACTGCTGCAATTTCAAAGATGAGAATTAAACAGATCATGACTACTCACCTTGGATAAGTGGATTGCTCCCTTCTGTGCACTACTCAAATGCACATGGTTATGATTAATTTGAGTTGTTGTAAACATCATTACAGAAGAGGAGTGCAGAGCAAAATGAAAACATGTAGTCTATGTGGGTGTCTATTTTTGTAATAAAACCTGCTGTTTTCTATATCACTTCTTATATTTGACAGTATTTTCCCTTTTTTTTTATCATGATGCAGCTGTCAGCAGATTTACAAACCTCATCCTGTCTCCAGGGGTAGACACTCAAAATCAGGCCAATGGCAACAGCATCCTCACAACGGAGGAAGAACAGAGTTCTGGGAAGCGAGAGAGAGCAGGTCTGCAAGCTGCTGTCGGCGGCTGCGCGGCGGAGAGAGCAACACTGCCGCCTGACGCCACGAGCAGGGACGCGCACAGAGGCTCCCTGAAGGGCGGCCGTGAGGAGGACTGCGCAGCCGTGCCCGTCACTGACATCGATGACCTGCTCAGCCAGATGGGTGCCCCCGAGAGCAGGGCGTCGCGCAGCCCGTCGCGCGCGGAGAGTCCCCTCCGAGACGAGTACACCACCATGTGCTGCTGTGGCACTGACGAAGGCTGTCCCGGGTCTGAGCCGCGAGCGGCCAAGGACCAGCCGCTGGAAAAAACTGTGAATTGTGGAGCTAATGCACAAGGGGTTTTGGGGCTGTCTGTGTTGGACTCCATTAACACAGGCAAACTTTTTACTGTGAATAAAAACTCTTTAAATAACTACTCTAGGAATTTCAGCAGTTTAAATGAGGATGAGTTGCCTGCAGCAAACTCTCTGGAAGGTAAGAGAAGCGACCCATTTCCAAAGTCGATGTATGGGGCGGCAGAGGATTCTCACTCGGACACAGAGTCTGTCACAGAAGCTTTTGACAGTGCTAGTGAGGTGTTGCTTGGGCAATGTGCTGCTGCTACTGCCCCTTCAGGCTGTACTGTAACAGAGTCAGATGATGAGCAAATTGAGATTTGTTGCATGAACGACGAGCCACAAAAGCCCGCACAGGTGCAGCATCTCACCTCTGGAACAAGCTCATCCTCACTGTCCCTGCTGCACCCTTACAGTGGCAAAGTTTTGCAGAATGAGGGCTGTGCAATGTGTGGGTCACTGGAGACAAGCATCAACAAACTAGATTTGGAAGATCGTGGTGGTCCCACTCCATGCCCTTCACAATGTCCAGATGTGTCCTCTGCATCCTTGTGTTCTCCTTCCTCAGTTCTCCTGCCAGAAAAAGACATCCTAAAGAATTCAGTCAATATCCCTGAAGTTTACTCTTTCTGTAACAATGGTGCCTTACATACAGAAGAACAGATGGACTTAGGGAGCAGTAATGAACATAAGAAATGCTGTGAATCCATTGAAGAAAAAGGATCTCTGCACTGCAAAAAGACAAGCTTTTGCACTGGTAGAAATGTCAATGTCTTGGAGAACAACTTGTTTGAGAAAGAAGGATGTCATGATGAGCAGAGATCCAAATCTGAAAGTGAAATGGCAGTTGATGACTGTAATCATACTGTTAATTATTGCTTGGTGAAGAAAGAAACCAACAGTTTGTCCACCTTGTCTAAAACAGACAGCAATCATGGGAATGCATCGTCAACAAGAGGAATATCACTCAGGTCACCCTTTCCCACGAGATCTAAAGATCCAAAGCCTAATGCAACTCATGAATTGCCAGGAAAAAATGAGAAAATCAACTCTGTGACTTCAGGAAGGACTTCAAATGGAAAAGTCCAAAGCTCAGGCACAAATCACTGCAAAGGAGCTGCAGTACCACACAGCCCATCCTCACAGAAAAAGTCCTGTCAGGAGACTAAGGCAATGGCACAAAAAAGTATAATGGACACCCTTTTAAATAATCAGAAATCTAAAGCAGGACCAAAGCTAAAAGGGTTCACCATCAAAAGCAAAGCAAAGACAAATTCAGATTCTTCTGGCATTATTCCTACCAAAGTCAATGGGGCTGATCAGAAAAGGGCTTCTGTTTCTCCACAACTGTCCCCTAAACTCCTGGGAAAGAAAACACCATTGTCCCGTAATTCACCTACAAACTCAGATCCTGGAAAGAGCATTTCAGCAGCCTCAAAGACTCTGAAATCAGAGCTAGAAAATAAACCATCTCTCGTAATTTCTGAAGATTCATTTCTGCCTCTCCTGAATGGCAGCAGCAGTCCAACCACAAGTGGTGAAATGAAATGTGGCTGTGGGGAGCTATCATGGGGAAAGCCAAAGGAGAAGCAAATTTCAGTACAGGCTATGGTGTGTCAGGGTAAGGGTGCTAAGGTGGATGATTTCAGAGCCAGAGACAGTCAGTCCATAGTCACTTCACCTCCTCAGGGTATACCAAAAATTGAATATATGAAAGGGAGGACTGATAACCCTGGAAGAGACCTGAATTCAGTCAAGAGCATCTATAGTGCAGATGACCTTAGGCAATTAGATCTGCAAAATGTGGGAACGTCTGCTGGAGCCTGCTCTTCTTCACTGGGGTCCCCCTCAGTTCAGCAGGAGCAGCTGGAAGGGCAGGAGATCCAACGCACTTTCATTGAGGTGAAGCTTTCCTCCTCATCGTCCCCTTCCTCCTCCTCCTCTGCCTCTTCCTCACCAGCATCATTTTTGCGGCTGCCATTGCTGGAGAAAACAGAAGAGGTGAACGCGGAAGTGCCTCGGCTGACTGAGGAGATGGAGACCATGCAATATTTCTCGAGAGGAGATGTTGCTGGAGACAGACACCTCTGTGGCTCGTCGAAACCTGTGACAAGGACCTACTCAATGCCATCCCAGTTATCAGGTCACTTGAGGGAGGACTGCCATGCTGCAGAGGTTCCCCCTGTGCAAGGCCCCCAGGGCCAGACTGCAGAGGAGAAATACCCACAGGCAGCAACGGGGATGTTAAAGATGGTTCACCTGAATCTGCCTAACAGCCAGAGTGGGAAGGAGCAGGCATACGCCTCCAAAAGCGCCCAGAAGGTCCATGACACGTCCCCCTCAGCCAGTGACATCAGCTACCCCACTGCTGATAAACTGAGAAGCTTCAGGCGGAATTACTATTACTATGAGCTGAACTGGCCGCATGAGCCGATTTCATCCTTCTCTGTCAAGCAGAGGATCAAATCCTTCGAAAACCTGGCGAATTTTGACCGGCCCATTGTGAAGGCCATTGACATATGCTTGCCCCTTGCCAGGAGGTCCTGTGGTGGGTTGGCCACCACATCCAGCTCTGCTGAGGCTCCGTGGGCACTGCGGCGCAGCTTGAGCTCCTACGGTGGTAGCCCCAGCCCAACCAACGCCGTGGCCAAGTCTCCCCCCGGCACAGGGCCCGTGTGTGTGACCGAGGGTGGCAAAGGGGATGGAAAGTCCCAGAGGAGCGAGGAGGACGGCACTGGGGCCAACGTGGCCACCTTCCCCACCTCGGCCTCGCAGGTGCGCCGCAGCCGGGGCCTGGGGCGGCCGCCGCTGTCCCGCTCCAGGCTGCGGGAGCTGAGAGCCCTCAGTATGCCCGACCTGGACAAGCTGTGCGGAGAGGGCTTCTCAGAGCCCCCAGAGCCCGCCTGCTTCAAGACAGAGCTGGAAATCACGCCCCGCAGAGCCCTTGGCACGCCTGCCCAGGGCGGGGCAGCTGCTCCAGCCCGCTGCAGCCCCGCGGAGCTGGGTGCGATGGGAATGGGAGCGTGCAGCCCCCGGGACAGCGGCTCGGGGACGCCGGGTTCTGCCTCGGACGATGACATGCCCCATGGCAGCTCCCTGGAGGGGGGAAATAGCTGGTCTATCAGGTTGGTGTCAGCTTTGCTATTAGTGTTTCATCCCTACCCAAGGCAGAGCTTCCGTTGTGCCACTGGTCTACCCCAACGCACATTTCACCTGTGGCCCCAGCCTCCTGTTCCCTCACAGTCTGGGGGTGCCATTCAAGCCCTGGATGCCTTGGAGCTGCTGTGCTTGCTGTGTCTTGGCTCCAGTACAGGATGAAACATTTTATCCTGGCATGGCTGGGCTCCTTTTCTGTGGCCCCTCTAGCTGGTTTTGGTCAGTTTTTGGCCATGTTACAACATAGCAGTAGTGGTGGAGGGGAGGCTGCACAGCACTGGCTGCCAGCACAGCCTGTGGTGACAAATGAGCTTGTTGTCCTGCCAGAGGCAGTCTTCAGATGTAGCTGTCTCCTGTTAATATCTGTTGCTAAAACCATTGGGGAAAGATGAGGGGAACAGAACAGGGACTAACTTTCAGAGTTATTCTTAAATAATCTTTTCTGCCCCTTCCTATTCCCCCAGCATATGCCATTTTTTACCAGTTTTTAAGATTCCTTCTTGGTCATTTATCCTAATACAGCCTACACTGTATATGTGAAATGTATCTCTATAAAGTTAGGAAATACAGAGCTCTTCTTTTATGTTTATTTTAGCTTGGATCAGCTGCTCATCTCAAGCCTGGACCAGCAAAAACTGCAATCTGTTTTGTCAGTGGTAGTACCAAAATGCGATGTTGCTGCTATGCTCCAAGAAGTCAAAGCACAAGTAAAGGTAAAACCCACAAGATAAAACCATGTTATTGGTGGATTATTGGGGGTTTTCTTAAGGGTAGATAAAATCTTTTCTAAACTCTTTCAGGGCTTCTCCAGTAGTCCCATGACAGGCTATTATGATCAACTGCAGTTGATGTTAATTTTACTAATGCTGGTTTTTAAACTGCTATAAACCTGTGATAATTTTGACTGGCTTTTTGTATAAGGAAGTTCAAAAGCAATTTTGAGTCACAATAAATAGACCTATTTTAAGTGGAAAAGTATTCCACCATCTGGGCTCCCCAGTAACTGCACATCAGAATTTAGTTTTCCACCAGCCATCTGGGTCAGACTCAGTTTCCCCACCATGCAAGGGAAGCTGTGCTCCAATTTGTGCCTGGTGCCTTTTGCTAGAAGCTCCAATCACAGAAATTGAATTTATTTTGTTTAATGCTGAACTTGAACACCAGAATGCAGCTGCTGAAGGATTTATAAGAGACTCCTGTGACCTTTTTGTTCTCTTCCATGGAAACTGGTTTTTGCATCAAGATAACCTGCTTCATTATCTAGGTGTTTGAAGAAGACTTCCAGAATGAAATGCCTGCCAGAACATTACTTCTCTGCTCTTGGTGTTTCTGTTTGTGGGATACATACACATCCTTTTAAAATCAGAACAGAAGTTGATAAAATAATGACAGTGCTGGAAGGGAAACTGCCATCTGGTCTGCATAACTGCTGGCTGAGCTGCATCTAGAGTGTTCTTGAGTTCTGTTCACAAAGATTGCAATTTCAAACACAGAACAGGCTGGGGGGGAAAGGACCTCCCCAAAATATCCAGCTTTATCTCCTTCCAGGGGACAGCATAACTAAAGCATGCAAGTCTCAAAAGCTTGGTGAGCCAAGAGGGCTAGCTAGGTTTACTGATAAAATTAGGATTGGATTGCACAATTGGACAGAGGTAATTAAGTGTTCTCTAAAGTATTTTGCATGGGGTCTTGGAGAGATTATTTATTTATGCCACTTTTCAAAGCCTGAGAGCTCCAATATTTATAAAGCTGAATGCTTTTTGGAATGCACTCCTTGTCTGCATAGTTTCTTATCCATATTTAAGCCCAGTGTGGCACATACTCTGGAAAATGTTATGCTATTCAAATGGTGGATTTTGAATGTACAATAGAACAGTTCTTCAGAGTTATCCAGTTGCTGAAAAATGAGACAGACTGCCTGATTTGGACTGAGAGCTTCCCTGGAAGAGTTGGTCACCATCCTTTGCTCTAAACAGTGCTGAATTTACTGCTAGCATTTAATAAATCCTGCTAATAATAATTTAAAAATGGGCATTTTATTTAGGTTCTCTATGACTGGTATCTTTGGCTGACAGTTAGACAGAGATGATTACTGGAGGCCTGGTGTGTCCTTTGTGTGTCCAAGTAAAGCAGTTAAGCATCCATAGCCAGGTCTCTGCCCAGTATTATGTGTGCTGGCAAGGGGCAGCTTTGAGGGTTGGGGAGGGAGGTAATGCACCTTGGGAATGGGAAGCCAGTATCCAGACAGTGTTGTTGACTGGCCCAACACATATGTTCCCTGGATAACTCTTCTAACATCTGAACTTCTGATGTTTTTTCCTTTCCTTCCCCAGTGTACGCAAATTAAGTTGAGATATCAAGGGTTGGAAAGAGCCTGACCTCCTAAAGAAAAAGGGTTGCTATAGTACTTAACAGTCAAAGATATATGTGTATGTTTCCATTGCCCTCATTGCACTTGGAAAGGGGCTAGCCTAGTTACTTAACTGATTTTATTATTTCTAGCCAAACATAGAGCTGTTCTCACTTGAGTACAGGTGAGTGGGGTCTTAGCACTTACTGTGGACAAAGATGTTCTGCCCTCACTGCTCCTCTTTCCTGGAGTGCTGATGGATCAGTGATGTGGAGCAGTTTCTGGCATTGCCTCTGTATATTGCAGGGATGCCTCTAGTGTAGGAAATCTTCCACAGACACTATTTGGCAAAAAACCTGCAGTAAGACTGAGAACTTGACTGTTGTTTCACCAGAAAATCTAATGATCTGTGGCTCCCTGTGCCATCTGAAACAAAAGGCAAATGCTGAGTTAATAGGTTGAGTTTAGTGAACTAAATATATAATTTAACGCTAAATAGATTAAGAGATTGGTTTCTAATGATTTGCTATTACTTTTAATATTGGAGTTTCTGGAAATAAGTGGTGTTAGATGGGATCCTGGGGAAAAGCTGAGAAACCTGCTTTCTACTCCCCACATCTGATGCTCTCTCGCAGAGATAGATACTATTTGCCTGCTCCACTGAATTCCTTCCTAAAGTTCCCCTTACACCACAAACTGTGGTCCGTGTGACAGTGTCAGATTCGTTGGATGCAAACCTGCACCAATCCTTTTCCTGTGCAGGATGCTCCCATTTCTGCAACAGCGCACCTCAGTCTGGTTCAGGTCACTAACAGGCTCCTTACTTTCATCTCACAAGTGAAACAGTTTTTTCTGCAGTCTTATCTGACCTTCCCTCAGTGATGTAGCCAATGCCCCTTGCAGGATTGTCCAGCACTGCTGAAAAGCAGTGCAACTGCCCTGCATTATGTTACTCTTTTGAGGAAGAAGAAATTGTATAACAGCAGTGTTAGTAATTCCCTGAAGAGTACAGTGCTTGGTCCACAATGGTGTATGGGAATATTGCATTTTGACTGCAAAGTGTTGAACAGTGCAAAACTGACTACAGCCTGTCAAAATTAGGCGGCCCAAGGTTTAATGCCATTTCACTACCCTAATTTTGCTAGCCTTGAACTGACTGAAGAAACCTTTCTTGTCACCTGAGTTCTCCTGGATGGCTGCTTCATTCTGTAACATGATATAAATATATTTAATATCTCAGTTTTAATTCTTTGAGTTGCCTCTTTTCAGTTGCTGTAATCTGTGGATACTGGGAATTTGTCATTTATGTGGGTACTTGGTCTTGATCTCTGGTTTTGTGTTTCTTCTTCTCTTTCCTGTGCACCTCCATGTTTCTGCTAGAGCAAAGAAGACACGTACTTTGTAGTCTTGCACAAAGAAGAAGGAGCTGGCCTGGGATTTAGTGTTGCTGGAGGAATAGACTTGGAACAGAAATCAGTCACAGTAAGTGATGGCTGCAAGTCATTTTTCTACAAAGCTTACTTTAAAGCAGGCTGGTGATTAGATCGAGTGCTCGTTTATCAAGACTCACTGCAAGTCACTCACAGTGTCTCTCAGAAGCAGCAGCTTACCATCTGCTACTGAAATCAGAGAGTCTGGGAAGTGTAATTTTTATTATTGGAGATGGATAACAATTATGCTTTCAGGCTTTAAAAATCTGTTACTGGATGAGATGGGCTGGATCCAAATCCCATGCATGTAAATAAAATTCTGCATACAGCTGCAGTGCACACAGCCTTTTAGGGGAGATGTTCATTTCCAGCCCTTGAAAGGAAACTGTGCAGCAAAGTTTTTGAAGGAGTTTGCAGATCCCGAGACTGATTGTTGCAGACCTCAGCAAACATTATGGATTTCATATCACAAGTTTGTTTTGAGTTGGTAAGACCTGTGGGTGGTCAGGAAATGAGGGTTGTTGTCTGGTTATGGTTTTTTTAAGTCTTAAGTAGCATTCTGAACCAAAGATAGTGTCCTTTTAAAATACTGGTGTGTAAAAAGTGACTGTTCAAAGACAGATCAGTGAGACAAAAGAATCCAAGAAAACCGGTGTCCTGTGTGACAGTTTCTTTAACACAAAATATGCATTTAAATTCTGCCCTGAAAAAGAGAGATCTATTAAATGGTGAGGTTAGAAGAAGGGTATGTCCTCAGTTTTGGGGCCTGCAGAAGCCCTTGCAGGAATCTTGCTTCTACACAAACCAATATAAATAAATGTATTTTATATTAAACTGTCATTCAGTTAGAATATGGTCAAAGTCTAGAGAGCAGGCTTCTACTTCTATCACTATAGAAGTCGTTCCCTGTCTCTGGCCCAACAGTTGCAGCTCTAAACAAAAGGAAGATTCAACAGTGTCCCACCCCAGAGAGTTCCTTACAGAGTTCCATTACCTAGAGACTGCTCCTCTACCTAAAGATCTTGAGCTCTCTCAGACTGAGGAATTCATGACATCCTTTCCTGAATTCTGTTAGCCATGAGACCAAAGGAGTGTTCCTGCTGTATCATGATGCTTTTTGTTCAGAGGGTGTACAGGGTTCTTATTAATGTTCTTAACCTACTGAGATTCTGGGTCCCAGCTAGATTTAGGGTTGCCTCTAGGTGCTGAGCTGCTTAGATGGGCTGTTATATCCACACATGGGTGCAGAAATAAAAATGCCTAGTGAGCTTCAAGGTACTGAGGTGAGCAGCTGAGGGAAGGCAGCAGATTTTTTTGGACATGACCCCTGTATTCCACTTGCATTTGCATGCCTACATCTGTTATTGAGGCTGTTACTCCAGCTTTGAATGCCTGCTGAGACTGGCTGGAAATTTATCTCATTAGGTCTGTGGTTTTGTAGCAGGTGCCCATCTCAGCATGGCCCTACAATGAGATGGAACAGGAGCCAAAAGGCTTCTGATGCCTTGCTGTTGATCTGGGTATTAGGATAAATTCCTAAAGATAATGCCATGCAGAATTGTCCACAGATTTGCTGCCTTGAACATTTGGTTGGCAGACCTAGTACTGTCTCCATGGGAAACCATATTCTAGCTGCTAAAATTAGAGTGCCTAATAGGCAAGTCCTTAAATACTGGGTCTTGAGTCTTTTAGTCAGTTCCTTTTGTAAATGACACACATCTAAACTTGCTGGAAGTTTTCTCAAAGTTTAAACCACCCTGAATAGAGTATTTTTTTCTCTAGAAAAATGCATTTCAAACCGCTAAATCATCCCTTTCCATCTATTTGCATGATATTTGATCAGCCAGATTGAGGCAAACAATTAAATACTTGTACAGCTGCAGTAAGTCAGAGCCTTTCTGTGCACAGATGTTTAGAAATGTGCATTTGAAAACAGCACAGGATGCATGTCCCAGTCAGTGGGAACTGGGGGAGTGGGTGTCACACACCACAGTGTTCTTGGTGGGTGCTGTGGCACAGACGTGGATTTAACCTCTGTGTCACTTGAAATACGTTAATTGAAGGCCTTTGAGGAGTTTGGTGAAAGCATAAGTGATTTGTGATACTGCATTCCCAAGCTGGTTTTGTTTATCTTTGGCTTAGAAATGATGGTGCAATGACAGCATCTTTTCCTCTGAACTCCCCCATCCTGAAATGCAGCTCTGTCTAGTAACTTGGAGGGTGTTCACTGGGGCAAATGCTTGATATCCAGGCAGTGGGCACTGGCTGCAAATTCTGGTAGAGTGTCTGTGTTCAGCTTGGCCTGTAGAACGCTGTGTGTGGTCATGAGGTTAAAACATCCCTGTTAAAACCTTTCTTGTAGGTCCACAGAGTGTTTTCAAAGGGAGTGGCATCTCAAGAAGGGACCATCCATCGAGGAGATCTTGTTCTGTCAATCAATGGCAAATCTCTGGCAAGCTCAGTCCACGGGGATGTCCTGAATACTCTTCATCACGCAAGGCTGTACAAATATGCAGTCATTGTCATCCAGAAGGAAAAAGACAAAACAAACAATTCCTCCAGACTCGAGATATCAGCTACTGGCAGAAAATGTGTGGGGTCTGGAAAGGATGTTTCCATGGAAATAGGAACAGGTATGATCTTTGTCCAAGAACAATTGGAAGGATTCCTTTGCAGAGCAGACTGAAGGGAAAAATGTCCATGTGTTTTAGATTAAAAGCGTCTGTGCCTTATGTGATTGAAGGGAGAAAATGAAATTACCTTTAAATTTTATTTGTTCTCTTTGGAACCCAAATACAGTTTGGGTTTTAGTTGTTTGTTGGGGTTTTTTTTAATTATCATAACTAGACACAAATTTTGGAGACTTAATTTAGGGCTGAATCCAATTTCTACTTAGGTAAGTGGTTCTGCATATTTTTCAAGTCCAGGATAAACTCCTTTTAAGTAATAACAGTAGTGAATGCAAGAAGGAAAACAACCAGAAATAATTTTTAAAAATTTTAAAAAGCTCAAAGAAAACCCCATACCCTGCAGTTTATTAAGCATAGAGACTGAGCTTGTTCTTTGTAAAAGCAGATTTCATACTGTTTCTACTGGAAACATAGAAAAAATTATTTTTGTATTGCAGTAAATGGAAGTAAGCCATATTGTAGCCAGCCATCCCATAGGAACGTAGGGACAAATGGTTTAAGCGGGAATGTATTAGTGGAATGTTAGGTTCCAGTTTAGGAACAAGACAACATTTTGGTGTAAAGGCTGCACGTGGAGTGTTAGGAAGAGATGCCTGAAATTTTTTTTGAGATTTAAGACCCAAATCCCTTCAGCACCTATCTGGATGGCACTGCTTGGGAGCAGGGGATGACCTGCCCCAGTCTCGCACTGCTGCAGGATCCCAAGGAGGGAGTGGGCCACAGTTACAGCTTTCTGCTGAGAGAGTTGGCAAGGTGGCTTCCCCTGCCCTCCAGGGCAACACCTCCAGGCACTCACCTCTGTCCACCCCAAAACCAGGACATGGAGCAGCCACTCGATTATTTTTAATCTGTTGGCTGTAATCAGAACTGTTCCCATGGGGGTTTTTTTGGTAGCAGTTTCTGTTGTTTTATGCTTACACTGAGTTTTATGACACGGCTTTGTAACCAGCTAAAAAAAAAAAAAAAAGGAAAAAGAAAGCACTCTGTTAATTAATGGATCAGCCTTTCTGGAATTGCTCCCATGGATATAATCTATGTAATTACTTCAGAATCCCTCTCTGCCCTAAACTCCCTACATTCTGCACCCTGACAAGTGCGGAATATCTGCTGGGTCCAGGCACTAGGGGGCAACATTATCTCATAAACAAAACAATGTTGGGTTATTCAGAGTATCTTTCCACCCTTCCAGGCAAAGGACATCTCCAGATGTTTTAGATAACCCTTAAAGTTGTCTAAAATAACAGTAGCAGCAATGTGTGATAACACAGACTGCATAATTATTACATTCACACAAGGCAAAGAGGATCCTCTTTTCCAAAACTGCAGATTTATTTCCTCCTAAGCAAAACCATGTTTTATGTAATCTACAGCAATATTGCATTTCAAAAATATCTGCTATGTAGGAGGCATGGTGCAACTACAGTTAATTATAATTAAATACATAGATAGGAGACCAGAAACAAGTTTCACCCTTGTAAGTGATTACAGATTTTTGCTTAAGAGAATGGAGCATGTTTGGTAATGAAACATGTAATTCATTTGTGTTACTTAAAAAGATGTGGCTCATTGAATAAGCAAAGGGAACAAATGAAAGGAAAAGAAATGCTCTCCACTCCCTATTTTTTGTAATTTTTCAGTTATTTTGTTGATGTTTAGAGTATTTGCTGAATTTGTTAGCTATAATTTTGCTCAAAAAAAGATGTCTTGGCAGGTTTTTGTTGAACATACAAAATGAAAATGTCCCTTTGTGTAAATGTATTTTGTACTGTCTGCCATTCACAGCTCAAATAGAACACATTCACTTCTGAGAAGTGATGGCATGTCCTAGTCCTAGAACTAGTTCAGTTCTCGTAACTGAACTCTGAATTGTCTTGTCACTGCAGCAAAAGCAAAAACCAACCAAACACAACTTGGAATTTACTGTTATTTGTGTAACAAGATGCTGTGTATGTTCAATTGCAGATCCAAACCTGGATATGAATGATGTCATCTGCGTTGAATTATTGAAAACCTCTGCTGGTTTGGGATTCAGTCTTGATGGTGGAAAAGCTTCCATTGCTGGAGATAAGCCCTTGCTTGTAAAAAGGATATTTAAAGGTACATGCAAGCACTGGATGTTATCCCAGTTTTCCTTTTGTCTGTGCATTGTACAGACATTTCAATTATTGTACTCAGCGGTTTTCTGAAGCAAGGGTGGGTTTTGTGGCTCTCATTTATTACCACTTACTAGGCCAAAGGGGTCATTAAAAGAAAAAACGCTCCTGGGAATGGCTAGGGATTGCATCTGCTAGTAAATGTTTGTGGAGCAATCTGCTTTACTAAGTGTGGGTCTGTCCACTACTCTAGACGTTAGACTACAGCAGCAATCATCTGTATAGTGGTCTGAGACATTCTTGCCTTATCCAGTTTTCTTTTCTAAGAAGTGCCTATGATCAGTGTGGTACTGAGGCACTACCCTGCATTATGCCAAATCATGAATTTTACCATATTTTTGTCTTTTTTTTTCTTTATAGATGTTAATATTAGCTTTTGCTAAGAATGTGGGATATTGGTATTCAAAACCTGCCCGTCTTGGGTGCTTTGTTTGTCAGCAGGTGGTTAAACTTATAGGAACCATACATAGAAAGAAAACAAATCCCAGAACTATTCTGTGACTTTCATATGTCACATGTCAGTTTAGCAAAAATAAGGCCCTTTCTGAAGGCAGCTGAAACTCTCGATGAAACTGCATGTGCACAGCATTTTTACAGAATTACTTTCCAGTGGTTTATTCCCTCATCAAGATAAAAAAATCAAACAGGTATTTACTGAATTGCTTATCAGTTCTTGTGTATATGTGTGTGTTTGTTTTTCCCCTCTTGAGAAAGTGCTTCTTAGGGTAAAGTGCATGTTTAATTTTTGAGCTCATTCATTTACATCCTTACATACAGTTCTTTTCCCCTCCCTGTGATGGCTCCTGTTAGTTTAACATGACAGAAAACATACTTTCATGAGCAGTGAAGGGTGTGCCTCTCTTTAGGAGTGTTTTTCCAAAGCGTGTGTGAATAGTGTTTGTCCAAAGTTTGCTATCAGTGTTTGATGTGTTCATCCCAGGTTTTACAGCCTACTGCATTATCTGGTTATTACCCCGTTAAAATTGAGAAAGCACATCCATGCCACATACAGCCTTCATGGTTATTTTATCAATCAGGTTCTCTTACAGCTACAGAGATAACATTCAGCATATTTCATACACTTATGTTGTTTCCTTCAAAACCAGACATCTTTTCTGAGAACAAGGCTTTGTCTTGGTTAAAATAACCATTTCTGTGAGATGCAGCATGGGGTAGCTTGCTAGAGCTGAAGTGAATATAAGTGATTTGTACTGAAATTGTTACAGTTGGAAAAAAATTGTTTATTTCATCCCAGTAGAAAGCGGACTTTTATGGGCTCACTTCTTTCTCCTTTAACCCTGACTTTTCTTCTGTTTTGCTTCTAGGTGGTGCTGCAGAGCAATCTGGAAACATAGAAACTGGAGATGAAATTCTTGCTGTTAGTGGGAAGTCGTTACTTGGGCTCATGCATTATGATGCCTGGAACATCATTAAATCTGTGCCGGAGGGGCCTGTTCAATTGCTGATCAGAAAACACAGAACTGCAGTATGATGGAAGCACTACATCTAATCACACTTGATAAGACAAACCATTTAAAACTATCTAAAAGCTGTCTTTGTTTATAAAGCCACACAGAAGTGTCTTAATGCTTTACAGAGAGGTGCTAAGAGCCTTGGAGAACCACTGAGCAAGCATGTGATGAGCTTCAAAAATCTCACCTAATGATTGGGGATGAAGGAAGCCAAAAGTTAGAGACAATTTTGTATTATGTGGCAGTTTTATTGGAACTTCAAGACCTCTCCTGGGTTTGATTTAATGTATTTTGACTGAGATAAATAACACTGTGCCTGTCCCTGATATTTTTAGTATCTGCAGAGTGTTGGTAGTAGAACTTGTTGGTTGCCATCCTGTTGACAAGGGTGGGTTTTAGACTGTACTATATCACTTAGTTGTAATAAGACTTAAGGACACTTCCTTAGGGTCTGGTCCTTTTTTTTTGTTGTAATAAGAGAATGTCTGGAACAATCTCACTTTATTCTTCTAAGTGCAGTTTTGCTAAAAGTGCATGACAAAAGAGTATAATTTTGCACAACTTGTATGCCTAAAATACAAGCATTTTATTGCAAAGCTGAAAAATCCTCTTAAAACTAATGAACTAACTCAGCATCCACCACAACTGAATCTACTTCTAGGTGCAACTTGTATCTGAAAGCACTTGGCGTTAATGCGGTAGAAATCTGTAAGAAAATCATGTCCACATAATGGGTGATTGTCACCAAGGTGTATACTGAGTTGTTAGTTGTGATTAAAACGGGGGCGATAAAAAATCGGGGTCTGAATTTTCAAATTTAGGCTTCTAATGTTAGGCACCTTTAAAATATATATATTTTTAAAAGGGGGATAATTTCAAGTGCTGAGCACTTCCAGATCCCACAGACTTCAGCGACCGCTAAGAACGTCTGCAAGTTGGGCTGATTTTATTTGTGTTCAAGAGGTTTAAGGCTGCCCAACTTGAAAGACTCATGCTGAAAAGTGGTGATCTAAAAATGGGGATTATAACAGATTAAATCTGAGCTGGCCATATTTGTGGTGGCTTTTAATTGGTTTTCTTTGTTTTCTCCTGTCCAGTATTTATTTTTTCTTGTGTGAGAGTGGGTTGAGGATGTGTGTGGATGATGCAAGTACACCCAACTGCGTCAGGATTGGGCTGATACTGAGGGTTCTGGGTGGTGAAACTGAAAACTGTTTATGTAGATGGGAAAAACCCTGGTGTTGAGTATAGCAAAAGAGAAAGGGTTGCAATGCCACAGGAGCTTAGTCTGGATTTTCTCACCTCTACTCACAGAAGAGCTATCAGTAGCGGGCCATGCTCCTTAGTCTGCTGTACTGGGAGGAGAGTGTATGGGTGCAAGAGATTAGACTCTGTTATTTCTCTTCCTACATCTGGGATAGCTAAACAACATAAAATACATACAGGAGGAAATGGGCCAGTGTCCTTATCAGCTGAGAACAAGTTGTTTGTTCCACAGTGCTCAGGTTGTTCATCACGTTAGGCTGGAGACTGCTTGCAGCCAACATGCCCAGGGTGAAGAGCTCTTGGCCTGGAACCAGTCCAAGTCTGAAGTGCTGCCTCTGTTTTCAGTGAGCCAAGGCACTGCGTAGCTGTTACAAAAAGGTCTGGGCTTGTCACTTGGCCCTTCCCCAAGATCATACTGTAGTTCAGTTTATTTACATTTATTCAGCAGTGCTTGAAGCAATTGCTTCCAGGTTAGTGGAGCACTCGCTTCAGTTCATCTCCGTGACAGCTTCATTAGACTGCAGCTCATGATGAGCAGAAGAAAATTCAGTTCTGCGAGTCAACCTGAGACCAGATGAATAGAAAAGCTGTGCAATGTTTGCCTAAAAATGAATAAATAGGTTTAATTCTTTTTCAGTGACGTATTAGCACGTGAATCCAGGGAGAGATGCAGCTTTTGGTTACAGGAAAGGCAATACTGTACGTAGTCCTACAGCTCCTTTGCCTGCAGGATTTCTGCTGAAACTAATTCAGGTTCAGTGCTGTGAGATGACTGTGGAGTTGGGTTCCCTGTGAACCCAAAGCTCAGCCACTCTGTCGGGACTGGTCTATGCCTCCAGTCACCTCCATGGTGGGAGAGGCTTCAGGAGGATGCAGCTCGTAGGGCTGGAGGACCACACAGATTCCAGGCCTGTGATGGGATACAAGAGGTTACCCCTGCATATTTGCTGAAAAACAGGGAGAAGATAATTCGGCAATGACAACTGAATGGTGAGGCCTTGTTCAGGAATGACCAAAATCCGACTGTAATAGAGTGTATAATAGATACATAAAATGCATGTGGAATTTAATGCAGCGTAGTGAATGCATACCTGTATACGTATAATACGTGCAAGTGCAGTACTGACTTTTTGCTACTTTAATGTGGTAAATCACAGTTGTGTTTTAGGAAATGGCATTTTTTTCAGTCCACAGTCTAAAATTCCGGAGGTTCCATCGCAGGGAGGCGTATGTCTCCCTCACTCCTAAACCAGTGTGAGCTCAAAGGTAAAGTCTTCATTTTGTAAATTAAAGTTAATTTGAGGTGTCTTAAGATGATACGTGGTGGATATTTTAAGATGCTTATTTGCAGGTACTGTTCATTGTGAGTGATTTAGAAGGCTTTTTTTTCAGTAATCAGATACTGTTCAGTATTTTATTTTACATGCACGTAGATAAGTGTTGGCTGAGTAACAGCAAACAGAAATGGGGATTTTTGTGTGTGATTCAGTAGTGGCTATAATTTAAAAGATAGGTTTAATGTTTTAAATCTGATAATAGTTACTATGGGTAGAAAGATAACACTTCTCTACTAACATTAGAGCAAGCAAAAGAATTGTATTTAACCCTGATTGTTTCTGTTCCTGAAAATACCTTTTTTTTTCCCATGTGAAAGAACAACATCTTCACTGATGTTGGTATGATTACAGTAGCATTTCCTGACATCTCTCTTGGGGTGACATTCCCTGAAAAAGCTCCAGGATTTATGCAGTATGGATGTCTGCTTTATTACAGACAAGATGGGTAGACCAAACAGATGTAGTAAACTTTTGGTTACACACCTGGCAAAGTAAATGTTATTTTTCTGAGAGCCTGGTCGCACTAAAATGATGGAGGACGTTGCATTAGTTCATCAGTATTCAGTAGGATCACAACCATTATTGGCCTTGCTGTTTGCATATCAGTCCCCATGGTGATTCTTCACCCTGCTGGAGTAGTGGCCAAACTCTAGAAGAGCAGTGGCTCTTCAGGGACTTGGCAGCTGCATCTTAGAAGACTGAAAAATCAAGATGAAATCATGCACTTCTTCACCAGGGAGCTGAAAGCATTCCAGACAGGGGAGTTTGCTCCTAGTGGAGAAGGTTTTTGGTAGAGGGCTTTGGTGCATCCAGGCCTGGGGCAGCTGAAGGTGCACATCATGGATATGAGGGCAGTGAGATGCTGCCATTGCGTATTCTGCAACCTTTTGTACCTGGAAGCTCTTTCCAGCTTCTGTAGGGACTGCATCTGTATTGAAAACTCTGAGATTAGGGAAGGGAAAACATTTGATCATTTTCTCACTAAAATAAAATCATAGAAGGACAGATAAGTATTAAGAAACTGTTAAGCTATTCGTATTTCCTAATGACCCTCACTTAAAATTAACCCCGGTAAATGTTCTGCAGTGGTTCTTGTCAAATCCTGAAGGAAGTGTTCCCAGATGGGAATGTTTACCTGTTTCTATGTTTAGGTTATGTAAATGTACAAGTGAAAATATTGATGAAGAGTAGACTAGCTCATGAGAAAAATGGGGATCCCACTGTAGGTAGATTTTGTGTGTTAGTCTGATACACTTATTGTATGATATTGTATATTTACACTTTTATTTATATAAATAAAACTTCTTTTAATGAAAACTGTTTAATATGCCTTGTATATTATAAAAAAGTCAGTGCAATAACATGAAATAGATTGTACCTTTTTTGATTTCTGTCTCTTCTATGTGAATCTGTATCACCATAAACTGTTTTGCTTGAGTTTTTTAGTGATTTTGAAAATAAATGGTATCCTTAGTACTCCTCTAGATATTTAATTCAGTTATGCCAGAGTCTGCCTGGTCCACAGTTGGAACTGGCATCACAGGGACAAGGATGTCAGGGAGAGGAAAGACTTTGTGTAAATGCTGTCCAGGTGTGCATTTAAGCTAGAGCTAAAATAGTGCCCTCTTAAATTAAAACTGCCATTCAGTGTGAAGAGGACTAAGGCATTTAAGAAGTGGTACAAGGTTTTATAGAATCTGCTTTGGTATCGTTTTTTTCCTGTCCCTGTTCAAGGAGAATGCAGAGTTCTCATCAAACCAGCAGTCCCTGGAGCATGCTGCCTGTAAACTGTACCTCCTGCCCAGACCATGGATTGCATGTGTAGAGAATGATTTTATACAACTAGGCCTAACCTGGTTATTTGTTCTAGTTTCCCTCCTACTCTGGGGATAAAATTCCCTTCAAAGCCGCTGTGAGCTGGTGGAACAGGCTGGGCTGGAGGCTCTTTGTGGATGAAGTGGAACTGAAGGGGAGCTCACAGTGGGAGGCCTCCACACTGGGGAGGTTTGCATCAAGTGGCCGTGCTTTTAGACACGAGTCACTTCACAGTCACTGCACAGCAGGCCAAAGCAAGCCTTCCCCGTGGAAAGATGAGCCAGCCCAGAAAGCTCTCCTCCCAGCTGCTCTGATGTGTGCACTGCCAGAGGTGCCAAAATCAAACTCTGCCTGGCAGCAGACGGACATGTCAGGCGGTCACGGCAGGGAAGGCCGCGCTGGAGGAAGGGGCTGGCGAGTTTGGTGGTTTTATCTGCACTGCAGGCCTGTGTGCATTGCTCTGTGTTTGCCACTTCCAGCAGCGCTCCCACACGGCACAGGGCAGTCCCAGCCTTTCCTTGGTGTACCCATAGCCCTCACCCGCGTCTTGTGCCAGGCCTGCCAAGCGTCACCATTTCCTCCTGTGCACAGTGCTGCCCAGAAGGGCCAGGTGGGGTGTTGTGCGAGGGGAAGGAGGGCATTTGCTCTTCTGTGCCAGTGGTGCAGAGGGCATTTCCCTCATCCCCAGATTTGTGCCCCAGAAGTCAGTGTGTTTGCTTTCAGTTTCCTTCTCTGGGTGCTGCGCTGCGAGGGTTGAGAGCGAGCAAGTTCCTTGTGAGGAGGGATAAGGCCACAGCCTCTGCTGACTCACCCTGTGGGAAAGGCCAGTGTGGCTGGCTCCCAGCCTGCCCTCTGGGCATGTGGGTCTTTTCCTGGGCTGGAGGGGAAGAGGAGTTTTGTGGTATCCCTGTTTTCCGTCTGCCTTGGGACAGTTTTTTCCCCATCCCTCTCCCTTGCACACAGCCATGATGATGAGGGATGCTGCAGAGTCTATGTTGCTGTGCAGTAAGGCTGTGCAAGGCATCAAACCAGCAGAGTGGGAGGGAGATGATTGGGAAGGTGTGGGATGGTGTCCCCTCAAGCTTGGTTCAGTACATCTGTCCCCAGCTGGAGCCCGACTTCTCCCCAGGGCTGCATGGGGAAAAGGAAGATGTTTTCAGTCATGATTTCCTCTGCCTTTCTGCTCCCCCCTGCTGTTACCAGTGCTGGGCCAGCCCAGCTCCTCTCTCTTTCACTGACTCCCCTGTATCCACCTTCCTGTCCTGGTTTCTCTAGCACATAGCCTGATCTGGCTGGGGTCAGCAGGGCTCAAACCTCCAAGCAGCCTGGCTCTTGTAAGATTAGTCTTGAATATCTTTAATTGAAATCTTAATTGCCACAGTCAGTAGCTAAGTAAAGAGGAATACAAAAGCAAGAAGACACAATGAACTTAATCTGTAAATGGATTAGTACATGTGACTTCATTTATCCACCAAGACGTGTGAAGTACTAGAAAATTTTTACTTCTCTTAGTTGAGAAAGCCTTGGGGCAAGGGCAAATGAGGAACTTGCAATGTGATTCTACCTAAAAAGTTCCATTTAATTTCTCATTTTTTTTTACAGCTTTGCTGCTCTCCTGTTCCCTGTTGGCATCACTGAATGCTATCTGAATAGGGTCTGTGATTCTGGTGTGTCTGTTCCTTCATCTGTATTTCCAGGAATGTATCAAAAGTGCCACTTTACCACATTTGACCAGAGGCTAATGGTCACTGTCCCCACACAGGGATGCTATGAAGGAGAGCCCTTGGGGAAAAGGTTCCCACAGGCCACCCTGGAGTCTGGATTGGCCAGGAGCAGGGCAGGTGGTGGCTGGGTATGACGCCCACGAACACAGGGAAGTGATGCCACAGGGCAGCACGTCACTGCAATGACAAGAGGAAGTAAAACCTTCCCAGACACGGCCCTGGGCTGCACTTCCTGGTGCCCATGGCCAGGCATGGTCAGACACAGAGCCAGCCATGGCTGCATGGTGGCATGTCCACTCCCTGGCCCATGCCTTGCCTGGTGCTGGGAGATTTTTGGTCCAGCATTTGGGTGCTTGATTTTTACTTTCTATGCAATGCTGGGTTGCATAACTGCTTTTGCAGCACCTCCTTCCTGTGTCCAGCAGCCTCATAACGATATATGCCTGGTGAGTGAATAACCTGCATTATTTAGGACTGGTCCCCACCACTTCTGGTGAATGAGGTGTTTCTTCTTGTCAGGTGCATGGCTGAAACCAGAATGTCTCCATCAGCCTTTAGTAAAAGCCCATTTTGGACTCTGTTTATAGGGAAAGCTAGACATTACTTCCTCTTTCATGTAGCTGTGTTTATTAAAGCACTTGACCCAGCTAAAAGGCTTCATAAATTAATAGTGATTGCAAAAATTAAGTTGTTTTCCTTTAAAAAACCCTTACGTTTAATGATCATTTAAAAGAACATTTGATACAGATAAACATTGTTCCCTAAAACAAGGAGTTTCCCTTCTATCCCATAGTGTGTAAAGCTGTGACTAGAAGGATATTTTCTGTCAGTCAGGGTATCTTCTGAAGTCAGTCAGTATTAAATGCAGAACTTCCTGCCTTTCCACTGATAGTTCCATACATGCTGGCCTCACCCCTCTGTGTGGCTGAATCAGTCTGATACCGTTGCACTGAGCAAACAAGTTACCTGCTGCTGAAATTCCTCGGATTTTTCCTTACATACCAAAGCCATTTCCTTGATGCCCTATGGTGATGTTGGGGAAAATTGCCTCCCTAATTCCTGATCCCAAGCAGGGCAGACGTGACTGTGGCCTCCTGCCTTTGCTGCAGCTTTGTCACATCCTAGTCAGGAGCACAAAGGGGAAGGTGGAAGCAGAGTGCTGCCCTTAATTTCTGCTATGCAGCAGGGGACTGTGATCCCAGCTAGGGCCCAGGAGCTGAGGGAGGAGGTGCCAGCATCCTATTATTGGCCTTACTCAGTGCTGCTGCAAGTAATTGTTTTTTCTGAGATTTGCAAGCTGGCCTGTCCACTACAAAAAGGTGCTTTGCCCCCTTCAAGAGGTGACCATTGCATGGAGGAGCTGAGCCTCTGAGCCTAGTGGTGCTCCCACTATCCTTTCATGGGGATGAGGGAATGACACCAAAGCCACCAAAGATGAAATGGCTGAAGATGAAATGGCTGAAACGGTTTTATTTGTGGTCACTGCCATTTCCTGGGATATCTCCTGTTGCTGAAGGAGTGACACCAACCTCCATCCTTTCAGAGGGCTGGTGAGAATTGCATTGCAGAGAGCCCATGCATGAGAAGGCAGGGCAGCCTTGGTGTGGCCTGTTTATTACGTGGGCCAGACAATGCCCTGACGCACTTGGGTGAGGACCCTTGTTTACAGCTGTAACAGCTTTTGGGACTATTGCTCATTGACAGTCCCACCACCAGACAGTCACCTGCTTTGGGGGAAACCCTGCCAAACTGAAAGGCAACACATCATATCCCTTCCTGTCTGGCCTCCTTACGCCTCCATGGATGCACATCATGCCCTCACACCCTCTTGTGTTAATGGGAGGAAAGTGATAAAACTCAGTCGCATCCAGCAGTGTGTGCTAAAAATAATGAGCAGCATATGAGACATTGTTTTTCAGCTGATTTATAAAAACATCCCATGAGGGGAAGAGGGAGGAAGTATCTCCTTGTCTGGCACTTTGTTTGGGAAATACCACTTGTGCATCCAGTCTCAGGTGCGAAGGCATGAGCTGGCCAAGGGGGCCAGCCTGGTTTTCACCTAGGGAACCACAGTGCAAACATGACCCAAGGCTACACTTGCTGTCCAGCCAGGTGCTGTGGTAAATGGAGAGCATTCTAGGGTGGCAACTCTGTCAGTTTGCTTCACCAGGTGGGTTTGTTTTGGTTTTTTGGTATCAGGTGCTTGTGGGTGAGTCAAGTGCATTCACATTGCAATGCTATGCCCCAGTGATAGGATTTTTTTTCCCCTGCCCTTTAGGGAGGAGCAAGTCACAAGCATCATGCTATGTAGGTGACTGGACACCACTCTGGAGGGCTGGAGAGGGGCCAGACTCTAGTGGGAAGCAGGTGAGAGTGTCTAGATGTTTTCACAGGTCTGATGAGTCACACAAGTATGATTTGCTGGTGAAGCTTTGCAAAACCAGACCTCTGTGCAGCACCTATGGTAGAACTTTTCACCAGGCTGGTGGGCCTTCTCAGGACCACTTCAGTGATGCCCTCCAAAGTAAAAATCTTCCAGGCTTCTTCGGGTGATTAACTGGGAAAAAAATGTCAATTGAATCTCTTCAGGGTTTTTTCTGATCATTAGAAACAAGAGCCTTTGGCCTAGAAGTCCTTCTTGCTCTGGGGATATGAACCACAGCCATGGTGCTCCCTGCCTGTAAAGCTGGGAAAAAGCAGCACAGTGAGGTGCTTGCTGATGGGCTTGGCATAGCAGGTGAGGACCTCAGGCTCTCCTCTGCATGGACATATCTTTGGGTCCCAGCTTTAGGGAAGAAGAATGTGCTCTGCACTATCCCTCTGCCATTCCCTTGTGATAAGCAGCATCATTTCCCACTCTTCCCAAATTCCAGCTTTGAACTTTGGAAGAAAGTAAAAATTTGCCTGACAGAATGCTGTATCCGTTTCTGCCTGCATCTTAGACAAAACCCTTAATTTAGATGTCTGCCCTTTACAAGGAATTCTCCTTTACAAAGCTGCAGCTACTCTGGTAGAAGTTATGGGCCCTCAATACCACCCAAATATTCTGCAGCCAGTAGTTAACAAAAAATACTAGAATAGGTGTCTCATTTTGAAGTTCAAGGTCATGGTTACATCTTGTTCCTCTTAAAGGCACAAGGCAAAGCCTAATCTCCCAAAGCATACCTGCTGGCACTCTGCTCTTGCTCTGGTGCTTTTGCCCTGCTGACATGGAATCATGGAAGGAATTTGCATAATACCATCATGCTTTCATAATCCACAAAAGAAAACAAAAGTTACAGCAACCTTTGTGACTCATTTTTCTCGTAAACATTTTGTATTTATTATCTTAACAAGAATTCAAGACATACATGTGTGAGGCATACAGCAACATGTCTGGCCCGTGTCCAGAACAAGCCTTAAGGAAAACAAACTCATGTTGATAAAGTCATAAAGCAGATCCTTTGTAGAAGTCACAAAAGAAATCTAGCGTGGACATCAGCAAGCGCTTGGTCATATACTGCCATTGGCCTCTTGCATCTGTGCTTTTTTCCCCGAGTTCCTGTTGAACCCTTCTTAACAATGCACAGAAACACCAAAAATATTTCAAAAAAAGAGCAGTCTTTGCATATCTAGGCAGACAAATACTGTGCTAACACTAAACTTGGATATCCCCATGACAATGCATTTAAGAGTATAGTTTTTTTTTTTTTAATATTCATATGTGCTACAGCCTTAAGAACTGGGTGGGCTCTACGAATCCACACCTCGTTTCCTGTTGACTTTCCAAGCAGCATACAGGACAGTTTTATTCACATGCTTTTCAGCTACTAATGTGAATGCTAATGCTGAATTCTCCTGAGAGTTCCAGACAGGCATGGTCATTGTTCAGTGTCCTTGATGAAGAATCCAATACTCCACCAAGTGCAGGATATACAACAGCAAACCTTCTTATGAAGCTGGAGCTGCCTTTGATGAAGTTTTTCCCAGCTGGACACAGTGCTAGCCTGGGAGCTGGTGCTCTGCTGGTCCGAAACTCTTTGCATTTACATTTTAGTACCTGAAAAACTGACCTGTGTACATGTCAGCAAAACACAGTGCTTTGCAGTAGTAAGATAAATAACAACTATTCTTGGAACATTATGTTCTCCCTGAAAAGGTACTGGCTAGAGGGGAAGGGAACCATGCATGTGGCTCAAGCCAACAGCAAGTCTCCCTGTAACACCACTGGGATGGATGGGGTTAAGTCTTCCATGTGGAAAGAAGGCAAAGTCAGTCAGCTTCTGCTCAGTGACAGAACTCAGTGTCAATACCTAACAGCCCCTACAGGGCTGGTTGCAAGAGTGACCAGAGTTATGTAATGACAGTTTTGCAAAGGCAGATTAAGAAGAGATAACAGGAAAAAATAAATTATAAATACAAACAAGAATTCACCACAAGACAGGAGAAGACATAATTTGAATAGACACAAATAACAAAGTGTAACTATACAGCCTTATAAAATGCAAATGTACTTATATACAAGGTTAGTTAAGAGAAGCAACTCTGACCAGTGGCCTTAGAGGTAGCTGTGAAACAGGATCAGCTTCAGGCTTTTTCTTATTATCTTGTATCCATGAAAAATACTGTTTAGGATGGAGCCTGACAAGAATTGACTAGCAGAGTTACTGTTTGCCTTGACAGCAACCAACATGTTCAATCCAGCTCCTCTGAAGCCAGCCAAAGGTAATATCCCCTCAGTGAGATGGGTTTTTTCCCATGTAAGTCCTCAGTGGTGATGGTGCATCACCATCCAGTGATGTGCTGCAGAAGCTCTACCATTCTGGAACTGAAATGAGGAGGCCATGAAATAAACTGGAAGTGAAGTACAAGGGCAGAACTTTTGCCTGTAAGTGTAGTTAAACATTCAAAAATCTAAGGCTACTTTCTTGTACCACTGTAATGCTCAGTGCTATTGATATTATTTCTTCAAAGAGAGGTAGTTGCTTTCTTTGAATAAATAACATTCTCAGCAAAACTTGAGATTCAACTTTAGGACCTACTTCTATTGAAGTTATTTTGTTACTTATAAAGACACAGCAGAATTGTACTGTTATCAAGAAATTCTTTGTAATATTGAAAGAATCCTTCCACCTTACCTCAATATCTGTGTGTGTGTGTAATATATATTCAGATATATATCTTATATAATGCCAAAGTATGCTTCACTCTGTGAAGCATGATTTATTTCCTTTATCATCAGAAAATATTATGCTTTTTTTTTCTTTATATAATACCTTTTAATATTGAGTTTTGTCATGTTTTGAACATTTTTTCATGCTGTGTTTTAAGATTAAACAAACAGCTTTCAATTAATATTTCTATTAAATACCCATGACATGCACTAGCGGTGCACACATTTATATTTTATGTATTCATACTATATATATATATTTAAACTTATACTATATACTTATAATATAGACTAGAACTATGCAACACTGTGTTAATTCATAGAATTACAACTTTTAGTCTGCAAAACAACATCCTGTAACAAATAACCCTTCAATAAAGATAGTGGTTGTCCGTAAGAAATTTTAACTCCCACCACCAGATCCCTGTCCAGCAAGGATCCATACTATGGAAAAGAGGAGCAGTCAAAAATCCAGCAACTGGCTTTTGCTGTGTGGTATCCGATCCCAAGTTCCGACACACTGATGCTTTTTTAGGCTTCATCCTGAAGGTGGCCTGAACTCCTTGGTGAAACAGGGCTGTGGGACATGAGGACCGACATGAGGGCGACTGGGGAAACAGAGTTCCTGAAAGTGTTCTCAGACCATGGTGAAGGGCAAGTTCAGTCTTGCCCCAGGTCTCCCCATGTCACCAGCTTGCCCCAAGTCACCACTGCACAGTTTAGAGGCTCTGCCCGTCGTTATCTTTTTTCCCACCTGGCATTCATACGCCAGTATTGCTGTAACATTCCTCAGACAAATCATGTGATAGCCATCCTCCGGCGGCTACAGGCAGCTAAAACACAACGCAGCGAGATTTGAGGTTTCTTCATCTCCCACTGTCTGTGGAGCTTCTTCTTCCAAATCCACAAAGCCAATGTCCTCCTCCGTTCCGCTCGCCGTGCCCGCGGGCAGCCCACGTTTCCGGGCAGAACAACTTGGCGAGCAGGTTCAGGATCCTCTGCCGCAGGTCCCACCTGTCGCCGATGCGGGTCAGCTCCCGGGAGCACTCCGCCGCCGCCGCCTCGCGCCCTGCGGGAACGCGCGTGGTTATCGCTTTTATGGGATCCCTACAACATGGTACTTTTTGTTCGATTTTTTACTTTTTCCTCATCATGAAGCACACCCCATCCCGCACCCCCTCTGCCCTGGCTGGGAGCAGCAGCTGTATCGCTCTCTCCCCGACATGGGCGCCCGCAAGCCGTGCCAGGCGCTGCCCGCGACCCCGGTGCTGGAGCCGCACAGCAGCGCCCGGGCGCAGGACGGTGTATCCCTGTCCCATNCCTACGCTGCCGGCCTGGAAAGGGCTGGAGGGATGCGATGTGCGGGGCTGGAGGAGCTGGGAGGATGGGCTGTGCGCGGGGCAGATGAGGTGGAGGTGCTAAGGGAAAAGGGGATGGAGGTGTGAGGCGGGCTTGTGGTGGAGCAGGGGAGATGAACAGGTGCGGTTTGCATCATCTGGGCAAGAAGAGGCAGAGGGGCACGGTGAGCTTGCTCTAGGAAGAGAGTTGGGAGGTAGTGCTTCCGGAAAAGTGGACAGGGTTGCAGTGATGATGCTGAGGAAGAAGAGGTG
>VZRX01006458.1:40212-77849 GCA_013398075.1 Notiomystis cincta | reverse complement strand
CCCCCTCTGCCCTGGCTGGGAGCAGCAGCTGTATCGCTCTCTCCCCGACATGGGCGCCCGCAAGCCGTGCCAGGCGCTGCCCGCGACCCCGGTGCTGGAGCCGCACAGCAGCGCCCGGGCGCAGGACGGTGTATCCCTGTCCCATCCCGTCCCTGTCCCGTCCCGTCCCGTCCAGCCCCACCGTTCCCTTCACCCTCCGGTACCTGCAGGAGTGGCGGGCGGCGCGGCTTTGCGCAGAGTCCGGCCAGGCATCATCGCGTCTGGGGTGCGAGGATCGGCGGCGCACGGGGAGCCCGGGCTCGGCGAGGCTTGGCACGGAGCGGCAGGGCACGAAGAGCCGAGGCTCGGTTCGGCGGGGCGCGGAGCGCCCAGGCTGCTCTCGGGTCGGCGGCAGCAGCGCTCTGCCGGCACAGGGGCGGAGCGCGGCGCTTTAAGCGCGGCTGGGAGGCGAGCGGGGATTTCCCTCCGTTCTGACCTAGCGAAAAGGCGCGGGGATCCCGCCCCCNAGAGGTGGAGCGGTGGAGAGTGCTTGGACAAGCAGAAGAAACGTATAGGGTGTGTTATTATCACAGAAGAATAGAATAGTTTGATTTGGAAGAACTGATCTTAAAGGTCATCTAAACCAGCCCCCCTGTATTTTGCTCCTTGTAGCCACAAAACCAGAAAGATCTTCAACTAGATCAGGCTGTTCTAAGCCCCATCCAACCCGATCTTGGATATCTCCTGGAATGGAACACCCACCACCTCTCTGGGCAACCTGTGCTGGTATTTCACCATACAAATAAAAAACTTCTTCCTTATAGTTAAACTAATAGATGCACCTCTAGTTTAAAACATTACTCTTTGTCCTATTGCAAAGGCCCTTCTAAAACGTCTGTCCCAGTCTTTCTTATAGGCTCCCTTCAGGTACTGGAAGGCTGCAATAAAGAATCCCCAGAGCCTCCTGAGCAGCCCCGATTCTCTAAACCTTCTTTCTGTTGAAAGTGAATAGAAAGTGTCCTCAAACCAACTATGAGGAAACAAGGTAGCCCATATTCATGTACCACTTGTGCAACCTGGGACCACTCTCCCTCTGCTGGATCTTCCCTGGGGCAGTGCAGTGTCTGCATGGCATGGCTCTGGCTGACACATGCCAGGGAACACTTACCTGTGCTTGCTGTAATTTTAGATGGTGCTTCTTGAAAGAAACAAGAGCTGGAACAAAGTCACCCTCATGTCTTTGTGATTGTTGCACAATGCTGGGAGAGCTGCCAGTGATACGAGGATCACTCAGCTGCCTCCTGTCTCTGAGAGGGTTGATATTTCATGTTGTGACACATGGAATGGACTTCTGCTTTTAGGGGAAAATGAAAACTGCTTGATGTAAAGAAGGCACAGATGGGTCAGACATAACAAAGAACTGATTTGTGGCTAAAAGTCAGTAAATTACTACCTCTCCCATCAAAACACAACTTAAAATGTCATAGTGTAATGCAGACCCACAACAGGATGTTCAGAGGCTCCATTCTGTGGGGTAAGAGCCTCTGAAGTCAAGTATCTAGAAATGCTGGTGACTTTGAAGTTCCATCAAAAGGGGAATCATTCACCAGCTCAGTGCAGATACCCTTTTCCCTGCTATTTCCCAGAATGACGGCACACCTGAAACATGGCTGATTTCTCTCCCTGTGCAGGAAACCTCGGCCTCCTTGGTGCCTGACAGGAGGCAGCTGGCACAGTGGTGCTGCAGGGCTGGCAGGTGGGAGGGGCAGTGGTGCCAGATCACGGACAGAGCACTTCTCAGGGTGAGATGTCTAAATGAAAGCTATAGCTGGATGAAGCTTTTGCAAGGCCATTCCCAAAACGTAAACCACCTCTGTCAGCACCACACTGTGCATCCTGCCAGATCGTGACCTGGTGTCAGAGCAGCTTAGGTTGGCCACAGAGAAGTTTCTGATGTTTTTGAGGGTGTTTTGCCTTCATATCTCAGCTGGTATATAACCTATATGGCACGTAGGCTTATTTCCTTGACCCACTGTGTTTAGGGTCTCTTCAGCTGTATGAACATGCCTGTTAGTAACTCAGCCCTGTTCAGGCAGAGCTGGCCTTTGACAGTCACTCCTGTTACATAAGAAACTGTTTCTTCAAAACAAGTTTGTTGGGTTTTAGGCGGTGGGAAGGCAGGTAAACAGGTCAGGAGGATGTCTGCATGACTCGTCATCCCTCCTGGCGGAGGTGATGGTCCTGCAGCATGCGATGCCCGGGGCTGCACCTCACAGCCCCACTCTGACAGCTGCTCCACAAACCATGGCAGCCTCTCCAGAATGTCAGCACAGGGGGCTGGGGCCTTTCTGAGACCCCCATGTACCCCTCCTGGCCCCCTCAGTGCTCAGCAGTGCCCAGGGCAGGCAAAGTGCCCACAAACTCACGCCATGAGGTCACGCTGGTCTCTTGTGCTGCTGGCACATGTGGGTGACTTTGCTCACTTATTTTGCTGGTTTAGACAGAGCTGGGTATGACCTGCAGCTTGTTCTTCTTTGTGAATCTGGAGACAGATCAAGTAGTTGGGCAAATTATTTTAATTACTCTTCCTCCAGTGAGGCCAAAACCAAATTACCTCAATCCTGTTCTGCTCAGCAACACTTCCTCACCCTGAAGACAGATAAGCTTTAAAAGCAGCTTGTCTCTATGCTCCTGCAGCCACACAAAGAGATGGGCCCTTCTTTTGGTCATATGTGGGAGAGATCCTTTCCTATCAGGCCAGCTGGGCACAAACCAGTGGGATAGTCAAGGTGAGGGCATTCGTCTATTTCCTTTGTTTTATTTTAAAATAGTGATAAAGGTGATAAAAACAGTGTAATATGTTACCTAATAAATAAAGGACACAAGGTAATAAAAAAGGATCAAAGGTAATGAAAAAGGGGACACTTTGGTGTGCAAAATGCGTTAATAGATCGGCCTGTGAGCCCAAGCACCTGAAGTGCTTGTCTCTCCCTTGCTGCAGTCAGAGCCACCTATCTGAGTGCAGTGGTGCAATGAAGAGACCCACTGCTGTTTAGAGAGGAATTGCCTCAAGTTCCAGATCTAGCCCACATCCTTGTAGGGTTTTACTGGTGTGTGAGGGAGTTACTGATGTGTAAATCACAGCCCATTTTGGCGGGAGCAGCACATGGTGGGGCCGCTGCTAATTATAGGATTGTGCAATAGGGCTGAGTGAAAAGAAGTCGATTGTGGTTTCAAAAGCCACCAGTGAATTCTGACGTTTTCTTGTTTCGATTCCCTTAAATAAAGAAGTGTATCTATGGGAAGCACATGCCCCTGTGAATCTGCTCTACCAGAGCAGCCACAGAAGCTGTTTCTTGCTGCAACCACACTGAGTAGGACCCCAGGTCCCCAGATGGCCACAGCCATGGCAGGGCATAAAGCAGCAGCCCAAGAAGCACTGCCCATCTGGAGCAGCCTTCCAGTTTATTTCTGCTTAATACCATTTAAAGTTATTGCAATTACACAGCTGAGAAGAGAAAATCATCTTCAGACAACGTGCCCCAAGCTTCACCGGTGCCTGGGTGTGATGTGGTTTCATCAGGAACATGTCATTGAAAGACAGGATGTGACATGTTCTCACAACACATAACAACAGTGGGCAGGCTTGTTGAAAGGAAATCGAATGTTGCAGAAATGAAATCAAGAGTGGGAGAGAAAGGAAACTTGGTGGGGTTTTTTTCTCTGAACTCAGTTATTTGTGCTGAATCATTTTCAAGCTGTTTCTGCGCTTCACTCTAGATCTTAAATAAATCTCTGCTACTGTTTCATCATTGGAGTTCATCTTCTCATCTTCCCAAGAGTGCTGTTGTCAGCTCGTGTGTTAACTGAGAAGCTGTTTGTTTTTCTGTCTCCCTTTTCCTGTTTCTGCAGACTGCAGAGTCGACAGTTCCTGTTGATCCTTGTGTGTCTCTGCTCCCAACCAGGAAACTTGTCTCTATTGTCAGGAGCACAAACCAAGGTCATTTCAGGAAAGTGCAGTGGCACGTGGCCATGGGCCATAAGAGAGGGTGATGAGAGCCATGGATAAATTTTTGTTTGCTTGTTTTTGTGTTTTTTTTTTCTGTTGGGTTTTTGTTGGTTTAGGGGTGGGTTTTTTGTTGTTTGGTTTGGTTTGGTTTAGTTGGTTATTTTTTTATTTTATTTTGTTTGTTTAGGGGGTTTGGGGAGGTTTTTGGTTGAGTTTTTTTTGTTGTTGTTTTTGGGGGGTTTTTTGTTTTGTTTTGTTGGTTTGGGTGGTGTTTTTTTAAATTTTTCTTAAATCACTAATTCTCTGGTTTGCTGTTCTCAGGCACCTTCCCTCCTGGGAGCTCTCTCACTGTTATAAGTAAAGCCTTCTAAATCCTCCAGCCTTAAGCATTAATCTCAACCTTGCTTTTCAGGGAAATGGCCTTGTTCTGTGTTAACAATATTCTGGTGGCAACTGCAGTAAAGCTTTGGCCTCCAGCAGCTACTGCTGTGCTGCTGACACCTCCACTATGGTGAGGGAAAAGGCTAATGCAGCTTTTGGTAGTTAAGTCAAATAGTGCAGCTAATTTGACTTTGATTTGACAATATGATCCCACACTACCCAGGAAAAGAAACTAAGGAGAACTGCCCATCCACTGCTGGGATATAACCCCTTTTGCACAGATCTCATGTGCTGTTTAAATGTTACCTAATGCCCTACAATTAATTCTTAGACTTTCCCTCCTATGCTGTTCTCTCTTGCCTGCTTCCCTTGAAAGCTTAAACATATAATTTTCTTAGTAAAAGGTGAGCTGCATGGTTGCTCATATATTACAGTGCTCTGTCACTGATAGAGGGATGAACACACACCTTTTCCTCTGTGAGAAGTAGGCAGCACTAATTCTTTAGTTGCAAAATGCTACTGAAAGATGACTCACATGTGTCTGATCTGGTGCCCATCCAAGCCAGAATGGGCCAGTCAGTTTTCCTGCTGAGAGCAGTAGCATTTGTTTGAGGATTGGGTTGAATACATGAGACACTCCTTGATATAACTAGAGTGTAAGAGAGTTATATTGACTGCTTCCTCTTTAATCCAGGAGTATTTGTGATGAACCTTTGTAGCCATAATTTTCCTTGTCTTAGGCTAAGATCAATTCTAAATTAGGTGAGGCAGATTATCTGGTGAGCTGAATTTTCTGTGAAAGCAGAAAGCAGAGCCCCTGCAGGTGGCTCCTTGTAAGGCCATTCTAAATTCAGCCCCTTGGTAATCAACAAATAAGTTTCTAGCTTTCTAAATACATTGCAAGAGATTGAAAGATTCACTAGGTACTTTGTTAAGTGGGTTTTAGCACCTGTGAGGTTGACAACACCCTCGTAAAAGCCACTCTTTGCAACTGCTATCCAGAGGTAGGAGTTAGTAAAGTAAACACTGGCGTTGATGGCTCTTTATCAGGCTGGTATTTGCTGAAGAGCTCTCCTCCTCGTGTGTAGGTGTCTGTGCAAACGCCAGGCATAGCGTTAGCACAGCTGCGCCATCGCTGCTGGGCTTTCGCAGAGGTCCTCCCTGGACGGTGACTGCGGCTGTTTCCTGCCCTGCTATCTTTGCTGAGAATGTGAATGTGCTCCATTTCTGAAATTCTTCATTGCTCGCTGCTCTGCCAGATCTGTTTTGGGTGCCGGCTCCCTTGTTTTTCCTGTTCCCTTGTTTCCTGCGCCTCCCCCGCATTTTGTCATAATTTTTGTGTACAGTCAATGCAGCAGGCGTGGGGTTGAAAAAAAAAGGGAAATCCCATTTGTGAGACAGCTGCTGCTTTGCTGGGATGCCACTGCCTTGCACCTGAGGCAGCAACCTGGTAACCCGCACAGGGCTCTTTATTGGTGACTTGCTGGAACCAGTGAAGTCCAGCAAGAGAATTAGAGAATCCAAGCAAGCTTTTCTGGTCACCAGCATGATGATCTGAGATTCCCAGTGTAGCATAGAGCCAGTGCCTCAGTGCTGCAGCGTCTCCCCTGTACCTTTCCAATGCTCTCCAGATGGGACAGGTGCTATTTTGCATGGCCAGGGGATTTTCAGACTATTGTGAACAATGAATTCTTTGAGCTGAGTTTTGGAAGTGCCTTGTTTGAACAATTTCTGTTTGGATAAAGAATCCCTTAGTGCCCCTAAATCCCACAAAACAGATTTGAAGTGGAAAAGGCTTTAAATGGAGCACCTCTCCTATGAGGAAAGGCTGAGAGAGTTGGGATTGTTCAATCTGGAGCAGAGGCGACTTAGGAGTGACCTAACTTTGACCTTCTGGTAGCTGAAGGGCGCTGACAAGAACAACGGAGAGGGACTTTTTACAAGGGCATGTAGCAACAGGACAAGGAGGAATGGCTTCAAACTGAAGGAGAGTGGGTTTAGATGAGACATGAGGAAGAAATTCTTTACTGTGAGGGTGGTGAGGCACTGGTGAAGGTTGTTCAGAGAAGCTGTGGATGCCCCATCCCTGGAAGTGTTCAAGACCAGGTTGGATGGGGTTCTGAGCAACCTGGTCTGGTGGGAGGTATTCCTGTCCATGGGTTGGAACAAGATCTTTAAGGTCCCTTCCAACTCAAGCCTCTCTGTGATTCTATGATTCTCTGAACTTAGAGGAAAAGGTAAAAAGATTTGATAAGAGAATGCAGGGACTGAACCAAGGCGGAATATAGTATCTTTTGTGAAACATTCTTACTTGAAATTTTTAGGGCTTTAAAAAGTGTTTTGGTGTTTTATTCACTCTAAAGGTTAGAACTATACATTTGAAAAAGGTAGATGGTATGTTCAATGTAATAAGTATAGCATCTCCTCTACAATTCGAATTGCCAGTGATTTATGTGAATAAGCCATTAGGTGTGTTTGGTTGGGCATCCTGGGACTGTGAGTTTGCTATAGCAAAGGAAAAAAAGTATATGATTTAGGTTTCACTTCAAAATGTCTATTTAGGAAAAAATAAGAGCATGAAAGTATGAGACTGTTGTGAGTAGATCATCACAGTCCAGACCTCAGGAGCTGGCAGGACTGTAGGAGCAGGTTGTTCCCCTACCCCACACATCCACACACACACACACATGCTCCATTACGTACCCATTTTAGGTGTTGCCATGAGTTCTAGCAGCCTCCAGCCACCAGAACATTGCTGGGGGAGGCTGGACCATTTCCATTTCAGGCTCTGTGTGCTGCATTGTGGCGGTGTGAAACCTGTACAGGAGAGGTCCCTCTGTGGGCTGTGCTTGCTCAGAAGTGGCACAGGCTGAAACTGTGTCTTGGTGAAAGCTGTCAGGGTGGCAACCAACTGTGAAGGCAGAGGGACCACTTGACTCATCACTAGTCTGACAACAGATGTAGTATGAGAGTGCTGACAACATCCCATGTTGTGTAGTAGTTTCACTCTAAAATTTTGTGACTGATAGCACTGGAATGAGCTCATTTCTTTTTTTAGTTTTCATTTGCAGAAACACACAGAGAAGAAGAACGGGCTGACTTTTGCTGCCTTTTCTGAACGGGAGACAGAAGCCTCCCAGGAGATGGGAAGTCCCTCACAGCTGCTCTGCAGATAAGCCCCAGGAGCTTTAGGCATGAAGGGCTGCAAGAAAAAAATGTGTTGGTGGCAGTGACCTTGCGCAGAAATGGAAGGAAGCTTGTCCCTTCCTGTCAAAAAGGACTCCCTGTGGGTTCCCAGTGCTTTCTCTGTGAGTGCAAGCAGCCCCCAGAGAAGGGGGGATGCTGGAAGTGTTTGGGCAGAGTGGTCAGATGCAGACAGGAGTGCTGTCCTCCCTGAGAGCCTGTTACTGTGCTGACCTAACCACTGGATCCATCCACGTTGTGGCTTCAGGAGAGCCCTGTCATGGGGAGCAGCTCCATGTAGCACCGTCAGCTGCAGATCATAATCCCCCCTTTGCTAAGTGAACCCCCACATTTGAGAGATCCTGCTTTATTTTTTTTCAGGTGACATCAGGCACTGCAAAACCAGCATGGAGCTGATTTTTGATATCCAGCTGTCTCTGGACATGGGGACAAACTTCTCCTGTGCATCCATAACCTTGTGTTGGGGGAGGTGTGTCTCCCCACAGCATACACAATTTTGTCTGTGGTTGTGCTGCTGAGGGATGTTGGCTAATGGCGTGAGAGGGAAAGCTGTGAGGCTGACCTTTGGCATTAAGAGTGCAAACAAAAAAGTGAGAAATAACAAGTCTCCCTTGAAGGGTAAGGACACCGTGTTCTTCCTCACCAGAGACCTCTCTGCAGATGCACCGGCTGACTCCAAAGAGTATAAAGGAGAAGTAAATAGGGGAAACAGAAAAAATGGGGTTGCACTTAACAACAAAGTATTTTATGTACTTTACAATCTGTTTCTATTCTCTGGACCCTGTGTGCTATGGGAAGGACCTGTCAGCTGCTCCAAGCCTCCATCATGGGTCTGGGTGCTGTGTGTGTGCCCTGTGCCCCCCAGCAGGGCTGCCACCATCCCCACCTGCTCACATGTGCAGGAGAGGAGTGGAGGAGTGTGGATGCCCAGAGGGAGGAAGCAGAAGGGTGTCATTCTGGCCAAGGGTGGGGGTTGTGTCTTGTGTCCCACAGGCACAGGTGTAGGAGCTGACTTCACGTGATAGCATCTTGGGTTGCATCAGATTTTGTGGTCATGATGCCATCCTCCCTGTCTATTTCATCATCTTGTGGTGGGCTTTGGTGTGCAGCTGGAGAAAAGTGCACACAGGCTGCAAATCTGGAAGGAGCTCTCAATCTGCAAAGACACAGGAAGTCAGGGTTTGTTTTGTTGTTTCCTTTTTGCTTGGTTGTTTTAAGGCTTTTGCTTCTTTTTTTGTTTGTTTCTTTGTTCTGCGTACTGTTTTAGTTTTAACATGGGGCAACTTAATTGTCAGATGTTTTCAGGTGTGCAGCAGGGGAGAGGCTGCTGTGACCAGGCTGTACCTGTGGTTATGGCAGAGCGTGGTGGAGGAAAGGGAGAGGTGAGGGGAATCCTGTGCTGAGGAGGAGACAGAGGGCCTTGGGGAAAGGAAGTGAAGTGGAGAAGCCTACCTGGACAGGCACCAGCTGCTGGCCACTTCCTTGCATTTCTGAGGGAGGCTGGGGATGGTTTTGTAACATTGAGGCAACATAACCCTGACAAATCAGTCAAAAGCCTGTGCAGTGATAATCTCACAAGGTGTTACTTGTCTGGACCACAGTGCTGCTGGAAGGGGTGTCAGTGGGAGATGCTCTGAAGGGACCAGCAGATTATCAGGGTACGCCGAGGAACAAGTGACCCTGCAGGTGCACCAGGGAGCAGATTCAGGATAGGATGTCCCATGCCAAGAGGACTCTAGGATCCCACTGAGCATAGTCTGCTGTGGGAAGAGAAAGTTAACAACCTCCTCTGTGGGGCACTTGGAGCAGGCTGCCCAAAAAAACCCCACAGCTCATGCAAGGGCACCTCGGGAGCCTGTGGTTTGCATGCCACTGGTGTGGTTCACCTCCTGCAGGGGGGACAGTGGTTGCCTGGCTCTGCTACCCCAGGCCCTCCTGGTTTACCCTGGTTGCTGGGGTGACCCCACGGTATTTGTTCCTCTTGGAGTCTCTCTGTGCTCTCCATGGCCTGGGAAGTTGTGCAGAGGCACAGGGTGTGGGACCAGCTGGCCTCAGGACTCTCAATGTAATCATTGCACCCTGAGCTGCATGTTCCTGCTGCCCAGCAGAGGCCACATCAGGCAAAAATCACAGTTTATCTAACAATGGTGCCATCTGGGTCTCCAGCCCAGGAGTTCACAGGCCTACAGAATTGCAAATCTGGCCAATAAAATTGGCAGTGATAGTGTCATGTCTAAAAATCTAGAAGGCTCAGATGAGAAAAGCCCACAGAAGTTTGGATGCTCAGTCAAATTAAATAACGTGAACTTTCAGTTTTGGCTCAGGGCTGAATCACTATGAAAACCACCTTTTTTGTGGTGTCTCAGCAGTTGTTGAAAATCGGAAAATGACATCATCCATCAAAACAACAAGTGAAATACCTTGTCAGGCTTTTAAAAGCCTCAGTTAAAAATGTCTTTGTATTGTACAAGTGAAAACAGACTCACGAGAGCCATCAGTCAATGACCAATTGCAGTTCTGGGTAGCACAGAGAGTCTCTAGAATCCCTTTTTTTAAATTTATCCCCCAAATGATGAAGCATGTACAATAAGCAATGCACTGAATCTAGTATTGGCATCTCTGATAATCATTGCATCTACCCATGGTATTCTTCACAGTGCCTATTTCTGATTTTCTTCCTCTTCCCAGTTATTCCTTCCTTTGGCTTTTTTTCTTTTCTTTTTATAACTGTTTTTTTTTTTTAGTTTTGAAGAGAGATTTTCTCTTCCTCCTGAATGATGTTCTAACAACCAACTACATCCAAAAATTAAAGAAAAAAACTGAATTTAAGCATATCTGGTAAACAGGAACCATACTGATCTTCAATTTGTTGTTGTTGTTGTTATTTTTGTTCTAGGTTGTAAGATATTTGAGGTGAGGGTTATTGGTTCATGACACCAAATCGACAGTATTGTTATTGACTTCATTAATGTGTGAAAAATTACACTACTAATTTACAGAAAATCTATAACATAATAGTTGGAAATGTTAGGTATTATGTGTAGTTGAAGCAATCACCAAAATGATACATTTCACCTGATGCTTATGAGAGCTTAAAGGAAGATCCCATTTTTTCACAGATGAATAGGCAAAGTGACCTGTGAGCTGAAAATCTCTAGAGTACAGCTTCCCTTCTAAAACCAGAACAACAGTATTACTTCTCTTTCATTAGTACAGGGTTAATTTCTAGAGAAAGATGGCAAACATCCTTAACTGTGATTTCCTGTATTCGTTCTAATGTGACCCCACCTGCAGTACTGCATCCAGTTTTGGGACCCCCACTGTAATCAGGACATGGACCTGTTGGAACAAGTCCAGAGGAGGTCAGGAAGATGACCCTGTGAAAACAGGTTGAGAGAGTAGGGGTTCTTCAGCCTGGAGAAAAGAGGTCTCTTGGGAGATCTTCTAGAACCTTCCAGTACCTAAATGGGCTACAAGAGAGCTGCACAGGGACTTTTTAAAAGGGCATGTAGTGAGAAGACAAGGGGTAATACCTTTAAAATGAAAGAAAAGAGATTAGAGTAGACATTAGGAAGAAATTCTTTACTGTGAGAGTGATGAGGCCCTGGTACATGCTGCCCAGAGAAGCTGTGGGTTCCCCATCACTGGCAGTGTTCAAGGCTAGGTTGGATGGAGCAACCTGATGAAAGGTATCCCTGCCCATGGCAGGAATAAGACAGTCTTTAAAGTCCCTTCCAACCCAAACTATGCTATGATTCTATGATTTCATTTTTCAGTTATTTTTTACATCCTCCCAACAGAATAGGATCCGATAAATTCAACAAGTTGTAAACCAGATGCATGGGAAAAAATGTGAACTGAGAAATGGAGCCATTGGCAGCCAGGACATGGAGCCTGTTCAGTGACCTCCTGTGATACCAAGACCTTGGTTACAGATTTCTCCCAGGAGCAGAACATGGTGTGCTGTCCACAGAGCAAGAAAAAGGGCAGGTTTCATAAAAGCAGAACCTCTAGGCATTGCAGCTGGGTTACAAAAAGGTATTTTATACCTGCTATTTTCTTTTTGTCTGCTTAGCTCTCCTCCACAGTCCCAGGGGTTTGGCACTAAGGCTTGTTTGAAAGCAGAGCTTTTTGGAGGGAGTACAGCTGCTGAAGTGCTGTGTGCTCAGCCATGAAGAGAGAGTCTTTCCCGTGCCCTTCTCTTAATAGCTAAGGTCATTCCAGCTGGATGCAGCTGGCTGCTCTTCCATCCCCACCAACAACCAGTGCACGGTCACACCCAGTGGCAAAGCTTTCAGCACTGTGTCCCACAACATCCTCGTAGGCAAACTCAGGAAGTGTGGGCTGGATGAGTGGGCAGTGGCACGGATTGAGAACTGGCTGAGTGGCAGATCCTGAAGGTCATAATCAGTGCCACAGGGTCTGCTTGGGGAACTGTCACTAGTGGTGTCTCCCAATGTTCAGTACTGGGCCCTGTATTGCTTAGTTTACTCCTCAGCAACTTGGAGGAAGGGGCAGATGCCTCCTCAGGATGTTCACTGATGAAACAAAGCTGGGAGGAGTGGCAAATACCCCTGAGGGCTCTGCAGCCCTTCAGAGGGACCTCAGCAGGCTGGAGAGGTGGGCAGAGAAGAATTGTCTGAAGTTCAGCAAAGCAAGTGCAGTGTCCTGCTCCTGGGGAGGAACAACCCCTGGCACAGGTACAGGCTGGGGCCAACCTGCTGGAAAGCAGAAGGACAAGGACCTGGGGGTCCTGGTGGACAACAAGCTGTCCATGAACCAGCAGTGTCCTTGTGGCCAAGAAGGACAATGGAATCCTGGGGTGCATCAGGAAGAGCACTGCCAGAAGGTCAAGGGAGGTGCTCCTGCCCCTCTGCTCAGCCCTGCTGAGGCCTCATCTGCAGTGCTGTGTCCAGTTCTGGGCTCCTCAGCACAGGAGAGACATGGAGCTCCTGGAGCACGTCCAGCAGGGAGCTACAGAGGTGATCGAGGCCCTGGAACATTTCTCTTATGAGGAAAGGCTGAGGGGTCTGGGCTTGTTTAACCCCGAGAAGAGATGACTGAGAGGGGCCCTCCTCAGTGTCTGTCAGTGTCTGCATGGAGGGGTCAGAGGAGGGACCAGGCTCTGCTCAGCTGAGCAGCAGGACAAGAGGCAATGGCAGGAACCGATGCACAGAAAATTCCATCTGAGGATGGAACACGAGGAAGAACTGCTGTAGGGGCTACTGCACATTGGAACAGATCCCAGAGAGGTTATGGAGCCTCCCTTGCTGGAGATATTGAAGAACCCTCTGGATGCAATCTTTTGCAGTGTGGTCTAGAAAGGCCCTTCTTGAGCAGGGAAGTTGAACCACATGGCCCCATGTAGTCCTTTCCAATATGATCCATTCTGTGATTCTGTGAAATGTGATGGAAGAAAATTCTCAGTGTGACTCGAGGAGTATTTGACATTAATGTTACTGGAATGGAGGGTCAAAGTCAATGTGTTCTCTGGGATGGGTGGGTCAGTACCTTTTCCTGTGGTTGAAAAGTATTTAAGCACATGCTGTGGACTTGAGGGAGGATCAGCACAGCACATTAAGCATTGCCAGGCAGGGCAGCTCAAACATATGCCTGTAATGGTGGCTATGTGACATCTGAGAAAGAAGATGCTTGGACCACTGAAAACACAATGGGCATGAAGAAACATTTCTCTTCTTTTACTCTACCAGTTTCTAGCAATCTAGAAAAATAAGGACTCCTTTTTTCAGACAATACGTTTAAGAGCTACATATTAAATAAATATTATGATATTGAATCCTACAAGAGTAAGTTTTCTTCTGAACTCATTCGCACTTTTGACTTGGACACTACTGTTCAGCAGTGTGGCTAAATTCTGCACAGGAGTTAGTGACCTGCAACCTGGTTATCATAGCTCTGATTTGTCACCTAATTGTTTTTCTCTAGCTCTGCCAGTATTACTCATTTCTAATTTGCATCATTTGCAAGGCACGTGAGCTGGATAACTGTAGTAAGCTTCAGATATCCAGGAATGATGAGACATGTTGACAAAAATAAACCTAGGCCAAGCCTGCTCTGTCTCTGAGGATGTTTGGTTAGTCTGTTTCATTTGTGTCCATTGGCATGGAAAACCAGCTGATGGGAGGGCCTCTTTAAGAACAAAACTGAGAAAAACTTTTTTGCAAAGGAGGAAAGCAGTCATCAAAACTCGTCTATGTAATTATGGGCTATACTGATCTTATATTTACTGAAACAGAGGAAATGGAACAACTTTAAACTACATGTTTAAAATATGCTTCAGCCAATACCCAGCAAAATTAAAATCTATCTTCATGTCTCTTTGCTTTAGCCTTAATTAATGTTTCCACAGTTCAGTAATTTCTGGTAGACAGAACAGAGTAAGAGGCCTCTCCACAATCCCTTTTTATAGTGTTTCTCTGATTGTTTAGCATTGAAGTATCAGGAATTCTTACTTCTATATACTAGCCCAGGATAATATTAGTGATGGGGAAAAGGGATCCTTTTAAAAGAATAAAATTTAAAACTTTTAGAGTGGTGACAATCTTTACATATTTACAGTTGATGCAGCTCACATATGAGCAGGGCTGTGGGGAAAGCTGCACTCAATTAAGACCATTAAACTATGTTCTCAGAGAGTCTTAAAATGTAAAACCTGGGGGTTTAAAAAGGAAAAGAAGAAAAGACCTCCAAGGATTCCTTATGGGAATCATTATATTTGCCTCTCTCCCTCTGACAGAGACAGAGTAGCCACTTCTTGTTATGTGGGGTCAGAAACTCTGCCCATTATTAAACTGGTAGGTAGTGTGCTGGAAGGTTTGTTTTTGTTTAATGTTGATACTTTCTACTCTCCATTGTGTCATGGAGCTTTAGCCTAACCACAGCCTCTCAGTGGAAATCCCCAACAGGTAATATTTTCTCTTTCCTTTATTCCTTTAGCATTCATTGTACAAAACATATATGGGAGTTGCTTTTTTTAACAAGTCATTGGTGCAGAAGACAAAAATTGAAGGAGAGGCCACTCCAGGGAAGGACATAATCATCAGATAAATAATTTTACCCCTTCCCTAAGTTCTTATCTCTGGCCCACAGAGCTGGGAACTGAGCCAGGCTCATGGCATTGTGACAAGCGTGCATGAGCACGGGATGGGATATATCATCTTCTCCCTTGTGGCCTTGGTATAACAAACCCAATTACCCAGTGTAACACTTGCATCAATTGATTGCTACCCTTTCCCCCAGTACTGGCTCCTGGATTTAAAATACTGCTGTGTCCTCGAGGAGCTGCTGCAGCGGGTCACCTGCATGACCACAGAAATTTGGCCCTCTTGCAACATCTCCTCCTCGCCTGCTGCTGGCTTGCAGATCCCTTGAATCCCCATCTATATTTCTGGGATAACAAGCATTGGAATGAAGATGCACTGAGAGGTCCCACCCTTCTGTCTGTTTGTGTGTGCCCAGAGGGGTGGGGTGATAACCAGTGTTGCTTGCTCAGAGAAGTGGATTCCCCTCTGCGGTGGTTTCTGCCACCTGCCACAGGAAAGTGAAATAGTCACAGGAACTCTCAGTGGTGTCTCACTCTCTGTGTTGCAGTTTCATGAGCTCCCCATCAATCGGCTTCACTACGTACCCAATTTGATTTCTTCTGTGCTTTCTTTTTTCTGTCCTTCTTTCTCCCTTCCTTACTTTTTTCTGTATTTTTTTCCCTTTCTCTTTGTTTTCTCCTCTTGGGAGATGGCATATTTGTATACTGTCTTTCAAAACCTCATCATTTTGCATTGCAGGATGGCTCAGATATCTGTAAAAAATATTTGTATTGTGCCCCAGGATGGGGGAACTGCAGATGACAGCTTTTGGCAAAATTTCATTTATTTGCCCACTGAGGTGGCCTGAAAAGCCTGAAATTCAGGTTTACTCGAAGAGGACCTGAAATGACTCATGGTCCATATTTGACCCCATGTTTGAGGAAGATGCCCTCATGACTGTGAACAACCTGTTCAACAGGGCAGCAAAGGTGCTGCCAGAGTAAGGAGCACTTTGAAAACAGTTTTAAAACTCTGTGTTTTGGCCTCTGCATGGTAAAACTCATTTAATCAGTTTCCTTCCTTGTACAAGCCAGACCATAATAGTGATCAGTCACGCTTACACAGAAGAATTTATTTTAAAAAAGGGAAATGAACAAGAGACAGAAAATAGCTTGATTTTCAAAGGAACATGACCAGACTTTGCAAAAACAGATTATGATGCAGTGGTGTTGGTGCCACAAGTTTCCAAACACAGCCTTTGTTTAGACACCTTTACATAGACTCCGGATGGAAGAAGAGACACAAGTGGTCTCTATTTAACTTGAGCATAGTCCCCCAAAATGCCTTTCCAGCTCCCAAAGTAGATGAAGTGGGTGCTTACTGGGGGTGTTTTTCTATTGTATCCTGAGAAACCCATGAATATGCCATGTATTATGTATCCAGTGTTATGCTGCCCACATAGGTTTCCTGGGCACTTAGGTGTGAAAGATACTGTGAAGAAGGGTGCAGGTAGGGTAGGGTGGTGGTGGTGGTGGAAGTTTTGAAGTTTCCAGAGCCTTTTAGGCTGCTTTGGGATGAAGGAGGAAAAGACAAAACAAGAGATGGTGGAGGATAAAAGTGTGATGTTTACATGTTGGGGTGAATGTCCATGGAAGCAGTAACAGGAACATGAAAACCCAAATGGTCTCTTACTCTCCTAGGGGTGGTAAAGCAAAACCTGTGGGAGATGCACAGGGCTCAGTGCAACAGCCGGAATTTCAAAAACCAAGGATTTTCCCAGGCTAGTTCCTAGGAAAGGGCTGTTCTGTGTTCTTGGAGGGCAAACACAGACCTGTTCCACAGAGAGGAAAAATAATGGAAACAAAAGCCCAAGCGTTACGAAAAACCCCTGCAAATGAAGGCTTTGCAGGAGATAGTTCACAGGGAGGCTGTAAAACCTAGAAAACAGGTATTGCATCATTTCAGCAGGGGGTTAATTTATTGTTCTGCATGAGTGGGCACATCACTGCCAGCCAGAAGTCACCCAGCAGAGCTGTGAGTCATCCCCTGAAGCAGCCCTCAGCCTGGTGAAATTCATGTCCATTTTCCAGCTTTGCTCGAGTTGTGTATCCAGTTGCCCTCATTTTACAAACTGAACACTAAATTACTGATTCAGAACCAACAGAAAAAGCAGACACTCTTTCATGTCTGGGTGAAAATAAATATTGAAATTCTTGGACTCTTGTGACAAGCCTTTCAGATATTACTTGCTGGTTGAAAGGCTTAATCCTAAAAATGTCCCTGCTTTAAAGCACAGTGAAATGGGTCACCCTGGTTATGTCATGCTTGTGTAAATACATAGATTGAAAGGTCCCCAAAGCCCGGTACATCAATCTTTTCTATTTATAACTTTGTGAAAAACCTCAGCACTCACCTTGAAGCCTTCCCATAGTAGGTATTTTTGTGATTTAAACATGGTGCTGACGTTTGAGGTTTTCTTCACCTTGTAGTTCAGCCCTGTCTGACTGGTGATAAAGCTGTTTTCTCTGACCAGCAGCAGTAACAGATCCCTTTGGGTACAGTGGGCTGAGCAGTTCCCTTCCATGGTTATTGTGTGCTGTAATCAAAGATCACTGCAGTCTGATTAAAAAGACCTTTGCTGTCAGGAGTGTATCTGACTGAACGAGCTGCTGAGAAGAAGCACTGTCCTTTGCCTGGACCTCTCCAAGTGTCTCTTTTCCTGCTTTGTCATTGCTGGCAGGTTGAAAAGGCAATGATCAACTGTAGGTGAGTCTTGTCTGCCTCAGGGCCCAGGCTTCTACTTAGTGGCAGCTGCTGTGAAAAAAGTGCTCTGAAAGAAGAGGCTCCAAGCCAGTTATGAGGGAGCAGAGGGTTCCTTCAGAAGCTTCGCACATTTCTTGGCTCCTGGGCAACACGACTTGAGGGGCTGGATCCCACCTTGGAAAACTGGGTTCCACTGTGCCTGTGTGAGGTCCTCAGGCTCAGCTCGCCCCTTCACAGAAGTATTTCCTGATTGATAATCTGATATTATATTTTCAAAACTCACACTGCAGCATGAATTCCTTCAGTTTGGGGGCAGGCACAACACCCTGCTATTAGACAGGCAAACAAAAATTCCAGTCAGCAGTTTGCAAACAGCTGCATGTTATCTCTGCAAGAGAGGAAAGGAGCAACAGCAGGCTTTAATTGTTTGAATTTGAAAAACTGATTTTAGAGTAGAATTTTGTATTTAGGGATATTTCTTGACCAGAAAAATTGGTTAAGTCTATCAAAATTACATTTTCTGGCTGCTTCTCCGTTGTCTAGCCTAAAATGATGGCTCCTGGCTAATGTGGGTTCAGGGAATAGGGCATTAATTTTAGTCAGATATTCTTTAGTAAGAGAAATAATTTCAATTATTGGGGAATAATAAATGAAATTTTTGCTTTTCATGACATATCTTTGTAGAGAAGATGGGGACAGCTGTGGGGAGCTGGAGACAGCTGGTTTTGTTTTGCATGAAACAACACTGCTGCAAGTTCTGCTTCAATGTCGTCAAGGTGCCCGAGTGGAAATTTTAGATGTATGGTTGTAGTTTGCAGCTCACTGTTAGGGATGAATTTTCTGACTTCACCAGAAAGGATGGTAGATTCAAAATGGCCTTTTTGGGGGTCATTTGCCCTCACTTGAGTCATTCACAGCATCAGGGTGAAGTTTTCACAGCTGTGGTGTTCCGAGCAGGCCAGGGACTGAGAGGAGGAACATGCCTGGCACCTGTGCCTCGGCTCAGTCCCCGTGTCAGCCAAGCCCCAGCTCTGGCCCCAGCTGCCCACGAGAAGCAGATGGGTTCAGCTCTCCTGGCCCCACACAGCTGCAGCTCTGTGGCTGCTGACAATTTAGTTTTGTGTGTGGGCTCCACGCCATCTGTGAGCCTTGTGGGAGACGGCGAGGAGTCTCCTGCACGTGGTGTCCCTCCCCACGTGTCTGTGTGTGCTCTCCCTTGGGAACAGGGAGCAGCAAGGGCTGCCATGTCCCCCTGGCAGACTTACCATGGGGTCAGCCAAAAGGGCAAAGGTAGGCTCATGTCTGGCTGGAGCTCCAGCATCTCCAACCAGTGTTGGGTCTCTGGCCCTGGGGAAGACGTGTTTCCTTCAAAGCACTCTCCTGTGGGATGGAAGTTCCCTATAAGGGGACAAAGGGGACAATTAATAGAAGCTACTAAAAAAATTATGAAATTAGTAAACCGTGTTACACTTGCCCTCAGTGAGCCATGCCAGATTTTGCGTGTCAGGGCTGTTGACCTGATTCTGGGTGATAGTAGAGATTGGTGTTCAAAGTCCTGCTCCAATACAGAAATGCCATATTTGACAGACCATTTTTGGCTGGTTTCACTTCAGTGCTGGCAGCCATGGCCTAAATTCCCTGTGCAGAAGTTCATCTTTCAGTGCTTTATGGTTTTCTTTGTAGCAAGGGAAGGAGGTAAGAGGTTTTTCATCAGAAGTGCCCGTGGATGGTCTGTGTGTCTCATATCCCAGCAGTGCAGGCAAAGGTACCCAGAGGGTTTGCTGTGGCTTACCATGGCTGGGGATATGCAGAAATGGGAAGGACAGGGTCATAGAGGACAGTCCTTATTTCAGAATGCCAAACCCTGCAGAGCTGGACTTCAAGCAAAATCTGGACCTGCCTGTCTGGGTCTTTAGTTCAATCCAGAAATAACCAGGCATCAAACTGATTCTAAGCATTGTTGTTCAGCCTGGAGGTCAAACAGATCCTTTCTGCACATGCTATAGTTTCCTCTCCAAAACATGAAAGCAGTGACACCTCTGACTTCCATTAACCTTTAGTAAAGAAAGCAAAGGTGGACAGAAATGACACCTACTGGACACATCTGGGTACAATCTACAACCGATATACAAATCTGAAAACACAGGTCTTTTAAAGGAAACAACTGCACTAACTGGGCTATTTTGGGAACGTGAAAACCTGAGTACTTCTGTTCTCTAATAGGATTGTGGGGCCTTGTGGTTGTATTTATAGCAAACTGAGTTCAAACTCAGGACATCTAAGGGCAAGACTAACATTGCTCAGGAAAATATTACACTGTTTCTATGATTCAGTTCCCTTGCCCACAAATTGTGGAAGTCTTGCATTTTCTTCCCTGCTGCATCAAGACCTCATTGTTTAGTCCTTGAATTGTATTTAAGAGCTGAAGAATTATTAAAACTCCCTATTACACCTTTATGGCAAGCATTTTAAGAAAGGGTAGAAAGGAGCAACTTGGTAACTACCACTCTGTCAGCCTCATCTCTGTGCCTGGGAGTATCATGGAACAGATCCTCCTAGGAGCTCTGCTAAGGCACATGAAGACAAAGAGGTGATTTGAGACAACCAGCAAGGCTTCACCGAGGGCAAGTCTGGTCTGACCAACCTGTGGCCTTCTATGATGGAGTGACCACATCAGTGGACAAGGGAAAGGTTACAGATTTCATTTGTTTGGACTTCTGCAAAGCCTTTGACACAGTTCCTGACAACATCCTTCTCTTTAAATTGGAGAGACATGGATTTGATGAATGGACTATTTGGTGGATAAGAAATTGGCTGGATGATTGCATTCAGAGTGTTTTGGTCAATGGTTTAATATCCAGATGGAGGGGACTGACAAGTGGTCACTCATCTCTGGTCATCCTCAGGGGTCTATACTGGGACCAGGACTACTCATCAATGACACAGTCAGGGAGATCAAGTGCACCCTCAGCAAGTTGGCAGGTGACACCAGGCTGAGGTGGTTTGACACCCCTGAAGGATGGAATGCCATCCAGAGGGACCTGGACAAGCTCGAGGAGTGGCCCATGGGAACATCATGAGGTTTAACCAGGCCAAGTGCTGGTGCTGCCCCTGGGTCAGAGCAATCCCTGGTACCAGCACAGGCTGGGCAGGAACAGACCCAGAGCAGCCCTGCCCAGAAGGACCTGGGGGTGCTGGTGGGGGAGAGGCTGGACATGTCCCAGCCATGGCACTCAGAGCCCAGAGAGCCAAAGGTGTCCTGGGCTGCATCCAGAGCCCCGTGGGCAGCAGGGCAGGGAGGGGATTCTGCCCCTCTGCTCTGCTCTGCTCTGCTGAGACCCACCTGGAGCACTGCATCCAGAGCTGGGGGCAGCACAGCAGGGACAGGGACCTGATGGAGCCAGTCCAGAGGAGAGACACAAAGATGATCAGAGGGATGGAGCACCTCTGCTGTGAGGAAGGAGCTGGGATTGTTCAGTCTGGAAAAAAGAAGTCTCTGGGAAGAGCTTACTGTGGCCTTTCAATTATTAATATTTAATAAAAAAGACAGGAACAGATTTTTTATTAGGACCTGTTGTAATAGGAGAACAATAGGGGTAGTGGTTTTAAACTAAAAGAGAGTAGGTTCAGATTTTTAAAAGAAAGAAAAGTTTTACACTGAGGGTAGTGAAACACTAGATGGAACAGGTTGCTCAGAGAGTTGGTAGATGCCCCATCCCTGGAAACACTCAAGGTCAGCTGCATGAAGCTCTGTCCCACCTCATGGAGTTGAAGATGTTCATAATCTTTAAAGTTTCATTTTAATCCAACTTTTCTAAGATTCTGTGATTCTGTGATCCTTTGTGGATTAAAATTTAAGAGGTGGAGGTGGAAAAGACGGAATATCTATTCTCATACTAGCAAATAAAAATTCATCATCCCAAACTATCCTGATACCAAAGCAACTTGATCTGAGGTAGGGTGCATAAATGTTAATTTTTTATCCTGACAGATGTTGGTTCCGGGGCCCAAACTAACCCGGCACAAAGGTGCTGTCCTGCTGTAGGTGGCCTTTGGGCTGGAGATCCTCACACAATGAGTATGTCAAGGCCAACACCACCTGGGCAATGCAGGGTGTGCAAGACATACTGTCTTTAATACGGCATGTGGCATTTCAGGTTGAGTTGTTGGGTTTAAGGCCTCTTTTTGGTCTTCACAGCTGACTGCTGGTGGGGACATTCGGCCAGGCTCAGATAGGAATGACTCTGCTCACCTACTGAAGAGCAGTGGATTTGGTGGTGTTAGAGAAAGTGGTGACAGGAGAGGGTTATACCTTCTGTGTTTTCATAATTCTCATGGAGCTCTCAGACTGGAACTGAAGCCAGAGTCACTATTTAAGGGAACTTGGCTTTTCTAGAAAGTAATGTGATAGAGAGGATAATTGCCTGGGGAACTGGTTTGGCCATCTGAGACAGATGCTGAATATTTTCTGAGTGGATTTTTTCCCTCCCATGTCTATTCCTTCATAGTTGCCTGTCTTTTAGTTAAATCTGCCATGTTGTTGCTTTTCAGTGCTGAAAGATGATCCAGCAGTTTCTTGCCACACAGTGTAGTGGTAAAAAGGCTGTTCCACAAATTCATCCTGCCCGGTGAGTACCACTGATTTTGGGTTTATGATGAGAAATTCCTATCTCTGAGAGGTGTGGCCAAGGTTAGGATAGGGTCAAGGTCAGCACCAGGTGAGGACAGGTTCACAGGAGAGTTCCATGGCTTGCTGCCAGATAGTGGGAATCTGGAGATGGAGTAGTGTGACCACAGAAAGGAGAAGTTTTGGATGTTTCAGCAGTGCCTTAAAGTACTGGGATTTATATAAAACACATAGAAAAAACACCATGCTGGTGAAAGGAAAAATATCCTTGAAAAGAAAATCTAAAAAAGAAAAATAAAAAATAAAAAACAAAATCCCTGAAAAAATGGAAGACTCAGAGATGCAGTCAGAAGCACCGTGTATACTCAGCTGATCATCAGCTGTGTATTCAGGAGGTGTTTGGGTTGGAAGAGAGCACCTCAGCACAGTGGATCTTCTGTAGTGAATAATTAGAGGTTTAAGCCTGTGAACTGATTGTGTTATTTGCCTCATTTCTGAGCCATGAGATATTTCCTAGTAGCTTGGCTCCCTCTGCTGTGTGTGTGAGCTGGTCGGAGACAGGAGGATTTGGATGGGCTTTTGAGGGAAATCAAAGGGAGTTCTCAGTTAAAAAAAATATTACAGGAAATCTTGTGTCAGAATGTGTCAGGCTGTTATTTATTCACTGTATTTCTGCTGGTGGTGTCCAAGCTTCCAGCAGCTTCACCACCACAAGTTGTGCAAGGCAGGGGGTCAGAGAGACCACTGCCAACATTCATAGTAACTCAGTTGCTTCCAATTTCTTATGGGAAGACCTTAATTTTCTTCCCACTGCTTAAACAGCAGTGTGATATAAAATTAAAGAACAGTGTAAATTTGCACTTCTTATTGCTAGGGGAGTTGTTTGCTCCTAATAGACACTTAGTCTACGTATTAACATTTTCATGCTGGTTTCCTTATTAGCCTTGCTGTTTTTCTGTTTTCTTTCAGGGATTGCTCTCCCTTCTCATGATCACATTGTGCTTCCCACTGCACTGAAAACAAGCTACTGATGACTGTGTGCTGGTAGGTATCTTCCCACAGGTACCTCCAGGGCATTTGAAGTGAGTTTCTTCATTAGCCTCACTTCTACTGTGGATGAATTAGAATAATCAGTGTTTCAGAGCTGCTTTAAGGGAACTCTGTTCACTAAGTTAAGAGGACAAAATGCATAAAACTGCTTTGGGGGTGGATGGTCTCTGCCAGAGACAACCAGAGGCTGTCAGACTGCTAGTTGCTGGCAAAAATGAGCTAACAGCAGAAAAAATCTTCAAATCCTATTGGGTTTGTGTGTATAATACACCCTCAGATACTTTCAGGTTGTACTGTAATAAGATTAAAATTTACTAAGAGGTTCCCCTGCCCCAGCACAAGCCCAGCTGGTCTGAAGCCCAATAAAAATTATGTTTGTCAGAGAAGTTGTGGATGCCCCATGCCTGGGGCCAAGTTTCATGGGCCTCTGAACAACCTGGTCTGGTGAAAGTTGTCCCTGTCCATAGCAGTGGGGTTGGAATCAGATGGACAAATTGATTCTCTCTCTCTCTCTCTCTCTCTTTTTTTTTTTTTTTTTTTTATAGCAGCCCCATTAGAAAACTATGGGACTCTTTCCATCAGCTCAAGGAGTTTGGGATCAGGCTGTAAATGAAACAAAAGGAAAATTTTTTGATAACAGTTAGCAATGGTGTTTGCAAAGGCTTTGTTTCTTTGGGAGCTGCTGTTCAGCAGTGGAGGATATTTAGAAATTTCCTGTCCAGGTACAGCTATGTAAGTGGGAGAGACCATTAAAAAAGCTGTCCCAGCTTTATTGTATATACCTGAACTCTTTGATATTTCCTTCCCATGTTGTTGTCATCTAGGTTGTTTTAACAGACAAACATTGTTCTAGTCTTTGAATATTTGTTTTTCATTTGGATTCAGATTAGATACACTCACAGAAAGGCTAATATGCTCATTTCAGCCAAGTTTTCATTCCAGAAATGGCTGTTGATTAGCCAAATTATGACCCTGAAAATCCACTGAGAGATGTGTAGGAACAGGCTCCCAGAAGGACTGAATAAAGAAAGATAAAAGTGTACAAGACATGTTATCTACTTTTATACCAGTTTTATTGAGACTGACAGCATGTGAGCACAGGCAATGGAGACATCAAGTTTATGATAGTGATTATGATTCCCTGGTGTTCTTTATCTAGTGTTGCTCCTGTGGAATCAAGGTCCTCAGCTTAATAAGAGAAAAGTAACACAAAATAATGCATATAAGAATCATTAATAGGTGAATGAGAAGTAGTTAAGGAAAGCTACTGAATAGTCATGCTTTGATTTTGAAAGGTGTTGCAAATTATTATTAATTTGATTCAAATACTAATATAATTCAAAGATACTGGAACACATTATAAATCAGAATAGTAGATAGTTGTGAGTATGTCTTTAAATATGCCTGACTACTTCCCTTTCCACCACTGCAGAGATCAAGACACACAGTCATAGTACAAGGAAACATGAGTCAACCTGTAATTGTTTTTTAATCTCAGAGTTCAGGGACAGTAGTAACCTGCTCTGCATCTTCAGACATCTACAGGTGCATTTATTTATTGATCTTTAAGTGGTTTAGTTCTGGTGTCACAGGCATTCCCAAAGGGGATTTACCAGAGAGTGTAAAGGAAAGGTTAATCCCTGAAATAAAGCAGATTCTGCTGAATTCTGAGCAAAACACTTTCCTTTCTGCAACTGGTTTGAATTTACACCATTAAAGAAGCGCATCTGTTCTGCTTTATCCTTGATTAGGAGAGCCTCACCTCTGCTGCTGTTGTGAGCCCTGAAGGTAGGCAGGAGGATCAGAGCCAGCTGGTGGGAATCAATAGAGTCAGATTGATTTATCAGAGCTGGAAGGGAAAGGGGAATTTGGTGGGTGGGTCTATTAGAGCAGTTACTTCAAACCACAGCAGTTTTTGTGTTGTAGCTGTAGGACTGATGTCACCAATAAAGAAGGTGAACACCCAAGGTATCAGGCCCTTCTTCAAGCATGACTGAATATTGAATTTGAGCCTTTAATTTAAATATATATGTGTGCTGTCATTTCCCTTCCAGCACATCAGATCCTCACTCCCTTGCCCCCCTCCCCAAAACTCCCCAGTGTTTCTTTTTGTCCAAGGTGCACCACCAGCCCCAGACAGATGTCTGTGTCTCGATTCTTTACAAGAGTTGGGTTTATAAGCACTGCTCCTTTGCATTTGATTACTTCATGTTTGGAGGCCAGTCAGGGAAGGGTCAAAGGATTGGCATGTTTATCCACGTTCAGAGCTGAAAATGTGTGTGTGCTGTGAGCCGTGCTGCTACCCGCTTTGTTGAGCTCAGAGCTGGGTGGGGATGGAATTCCTTGCTAACCAGTTATCTTATCTGAAAAGCCATTGAGTTAGGAGAAGAAGGACTCAGGTGGTGTGTGTTTGGATGAGGGGATGACTCCTCAATCCAGCGGCTTGTGGGAGATCCTCTCTTCCACAGGCAACGGTACTGCAGATGAAACACGAGCACAGTTAAGGCACACAAGGTTTTTGGGGGGATACGTCAGCCTTCTGCAGAGGCACAGCATTGCGCCGGGAACCAAAAGGTGGTGCTGTTACTGCAAGAAAGACGAAAAAAAAAAAGTGCATCCCGATCTCTTCAGGGTTGTTGTTGATCAGCTAGGGAGCAGGGGGAGAGCTAAGGGCTGTCTTAATGTATAGGTCAACTGGTGCTGGTGGGTAGAGCCCAGGAAAGCAACAAAACACGAGGCAAAAATATAAACCTGGAGGAAGGAGAAGGAAGAAAAAACCTGCAGGAAGTCACAGGAGTTCACCTTGTGAGGCATCAGACAGAAAGCGCATCTGGAGAGGGTGGCAGCTGATGCTGGGCTGGGCTCTGCAGGGCACACGGCCCATCACGTGCTCTGCAAGGAGACAGCCACAGAGCTGCTGCTCCAGTTAGACATAAATCAGGAAATGGAAGCATGAAAGGTCATCAGAAGTAAAGGAAAAAGCAGTGGGAGACTGTGGAGATCCTTGGTGTGGGAGTGGGTAACAGCAAGATGTAATATAAACCCACCTAAGGCGGTGTCTGCCTCTGTCTTGGTGGGACATTGAGGTAGTCAGACCCAGACAAATCACATTTAGACTAACACAGAAATAATACCTAGGTGCTGTGCAGGTGGATTAGGGAACTGGTGGTCCTGCAGGAAAAAGTATTGTCCCCTATCATGTCCTTGTGAGGCTCCTTCTTCCCATGACAATCAGCAGATCGTGTCAGTGAAGAGGTCCATGTGCAATGCCTGCTTCTCAAAATGTCTTGATATTGTGGTACAGCCTAACAGACATTTGGTATGTGCTGGCTTCTGTCCTTTGGGGCAGAAATTGTCCCCAGCCACTGTGGGGAGATTGAGATTTACATAAACAAGAGATTTCAAATTCAGCCCTGGAGGGGTCCTTCAGGGTTTGCGTTGGACAACAGGAGGAAGTTCAGTGCACAGCCTTGGCTGTTGGGAAGTTGCTGTATCAAGTCATTGAGGAAACATCAAGACAGCCAAACTCTACAACCATTGTTCTCTGGCCCTAACATGCAGCAGTGACCATCTGAGGAATAGGGCATGGCATTCTGCACCCTCTTCCCCCTTGCTCTTCTCTGTCACAGGTGCAGCCCCACTGCAAAAACCTGCTCAGGGTGAGTCTGAACTGATGTTTCCCTCTCTCCCTGTGACTATCAGCCTTACTGAATTACTTCAATTTGTTAAATGAGTTGGAAACATTGCTTAGGAATGGGCTGAGCTGTGCAAGACACTACCCACACCTAATTTTTGTGGTTGCAGATTAAAGGCAGCAGGTGTAAGTGCCTGCTGTGTTGTTCAACTCATGCATGTGCTTTGGAGCAGAAAGGTCCCTTATTCTTGCAGCTTTGCCTGGCTCATCCTTCAGGACTGCTTTCCCTTCCAAAAATAAAGAAAAATAAGTCCATAAGGAGCACTGTTTGACAAAGGAAAAACAGAAGGATGTTAAAAATGTAGAACCAGAAGCCTTAATGGAGACCTCTAGAACCCAGGTCTCCCTGGAAATGCTGCCTTAGCTCTGCCATTCTTCTTTGGCTTGGTGTTTCTGTGTCCCGGTGACTCTCTGGGGCTGTGTCCATTCCGAGCCTGCTGTATGATCTCAACTGTTAGACCTACTAAAAAGCAGCTGCTGTAAAAACTTTTATTTCCCCCAGGAGATAAAAATTGGAAATGCACTGTATTTGGTCTCTACTTGAGGATGTTCAGCACTGATTAATACCAACAGGAGCTAATGAGAGGCCTTGACTGGAGTGTAGCAGCATAGATCTGTAATCAAAATCTTTGTATAATCAGAAACATGCCAAACACTAAATGTGTGTGTCAGACTTCCCTACCACATAAGTGTGTTGTACCTGAACATGAGGTAAGTGGAAATAAACAGCAAATATTTGGAAGAATAGTCACTGTGTTTCTGTGAGCTGGGGAGCTGTGTACATGTAGCTCAGGGGTTTTGCTGTGCAGTGATATTCATGTTTGTACTGGATGTTTTCACTTCTTATCACCAATGTCTTAAAGCTTGTTTATTGAACTCTGGGTCAGTTTATTCAGGTTTAATGACTCTTCCACCGCATGTTTTCGTTTCAAGCACATTTTTGCGGGGGGAACATTTTGTGTGCTGTTGTGGGGTTGTTTCAGGAGGTTGATCTTGGGTCATTCATTGAACTAGTAGATGGATGATAGGTTCTTTCTTTTCTTTCTTTTCTTTCTTTTTTCTTTCTTTCCTTTCTTTTTTCTTTCTTTTCTTTCTTTCTTTCTCTTCTTATATTCCTTTTTCTGTTTCTGTAGAGGGTTGTTGGTGAGGACAAAAAGAATGTAGTTTCTAAAGGATAGTCTTAGCCTACATCAGAGCTTGTCTCCCAGAAAGAAAGAGAGATGTTCTTGTGGTTTGTGCATAAATGTGTGGAATTTAATGACCCATGATTTTTTCTTGCTGTTGCTATAATCTTTTTGAGGAAATCACGACAGGGGATTCAATTATAGGATATATTTGTGGTAACACAAAAAGATTGTGGCTTCATTAGAAAGCAGATTGGGATGCACTGCCTTCATTTCTGTTTGTTCAGGAGGCCTTGGTGAACGCAAGAGAGGAACATGTGTGTTTTCTAGAGGATATTCTCTGACTGGGGGATATCAAGTTGTAATAAATCTCAGTTTCTGAGTAGTTCCCACACTGTCTTCTCATACTTTCACAAGCACAGTGAGCAGCTTTCAAAAGCCTCTGTATCAGACACTTACAGAGCCTGGGATGGCAGGTCGGGCTGTGTTTCTAAATGCACATCTGGAACGCAGAGGCACTGACCTCTTAGTTAACCAGCAGCTTACAGATGTGTCTGTTCATGAGTGAAAGGGAGAGCTGTGGAAGCTGTCATGTAAGCTGCTTCCTGTGTGTCAGGACGTGGTGACAAATCACCCAGGCTGTGCCGTGCTTCAGAAAGACAGGGAGTGTTTCACTGCAAAAAGGTTTGAGCTTTCTCACTAAGAGACAGACACTGGTAGTTTTCTCATCCACCTGATGGATATTCTAAATATTCATCTGAATAACTCTAATGGATGTTGTCTTAGTGGGATGTGTCACAGACATATGTCTCCAGGCACTGATACCCATGGCTTATTTTGCATAACATGCAAAGGGATTTTTGCTCTTTAGTAGATAGGACTGACTGAAAGTGAACCTTTACCTTGAAGATACCGTGGGTGCTCCTTGGCCATGCCCTGTCCTGTACTCTTCCTCACAGTGGGGAATTATGAGTCCCCTGGGTGAGAGAACTGGAGCTACCAGAGACATAAAGTTCCCACTTTGTCTTTCACAGGGCCTTTCACCACTCTGTAACTAAAAAAGCATGACTCTATCATTCTGATAATTTTGTTTTCCATATAAGAAGCAAACAGAAAGGCTGGTGTCTGATTTAAACCTGAACTACCATGAAAAGCACACAGGAAAACAGAAGAAACCACAAAACCATTGATGGGGGGAGCGATATGTCTTTTTGTTATGTGATGTAACATTTTCAGCCCTGTGCAATGTGGCTTTTCTGTGAAAAGGTGTAATTTTTTCTGTTCCCTGCCTTTGTGTTAAATATCTCTGCTCTTCAACACCTGTTCTACAAGTGTTCTACAAGTTCTAAGATACTTAGGAGTATCAAATGCCAGCCAACTCTCCTACATAGAATAATCAAGATTCTTAAGAATTGTTCTTATATGAAAAGGTTCTCAAAAACTCAGTGAGGTGTTTTGAGTCTTTAAATGTTGCTGTTTCTTCAGGAATAATTTTATGGTCCTGCATAAGGGCTGAAAAGACACTTAATACCTGCATCTGCCAGAGAGTTTTTTATGGCACTGGTTGGGTCATTTCATCCTTTTTTCTAATTTACACCTCTGAAGAAGAACACCAATAATTCTTTTTCCCATCAAGGTATTGTGGTGATAAATTATATACTTGTATCTGTAACTTCTACATTTCCAAAAGCCATACTTTGCTATCCCCTCCTCCAATAATTGTTGGGCTTTTTTCATATCATTGCTATTAATTTGTGTCAGGGTATAAGAGTCAAAGACTCACTTGCAGTCACTGATGAGCATTTTGATGTTGATTTGATGACCATTACAAGTACAAACAATTGCAGATGGAGAGATCTTGGAGGGATTTGATGGAGCTATATCAAGGTTAGGGTGGTTGTTCATAGTATAACTTCTTAAATGATCTCTTTGCCTTTCTTAAATTCAGGGGAAGAGAGTTAGTTTTGCTACCACCATTTGGGACTGCTCCATAGTTCGGGCATGGATCAAGCTTAGTGCCTCAAATGAGAACAACACCAGGGCAGTGAGAAGGGGAAATTGTAGTGGATTTGCATTGAGAAATCTTTCCCATATGGAGTCGCAGTTCTAGCCTAGGAGTTATTTTTGTTCTGATGTTAAATATCTACATAATGAGATAATCTGCAATAACAAATTTTTCCCAGTTTTTGTGCATGGGCAAACCACATTGACTGGGAAATGTTGCCAAACTTGTCTGCAGCATACAATGCAATAATGAAGTTCTGTGAAAGGAAGTGTGTGTAATGAGTGACATCTGTCTCCTTCACAATATCTGCCATCTCCATGGCAGTAATTGCCACATTTATGTGAGCAAAATGTTTGATTCTAATGTCTGATTTATCAGGGACAAGCTGCATAGCGTATGTTACAGATTAACATAGCTGATGCTGAAAGGTTTCAGAATAACTCAAAAAAGCACAGTAGCTGTTCAACTACATGAGTACAGAATGAATTTGTTTAAAACAAGAAGTCAATATGAAACTGTTCAGAGTTCTGCATGTGTATATACAAAAGTTATTTTCATGTAAAAATCATATTCATGAGAATGAAATGAGATCACCCTTGCTTGCTTGCAAGAGCATTCCCATGGCAGCTGTGTGCCTTTGGCTGTGTCTCGGGTGTGTAATGGCTTATTTTTAAGCAGTCTGGTTTATACTAGGTGCTATGGATTTAAAGGACTGGTATGACTGTGGGGTTGCAGCTGTGTGTGTGTTGTGTGCCTGAAGTCTGTTCAGTGAATAAAGACCTTCTGGAGATCTGCGTGCCAGTACCCAGAAAAGATTCCTTTTGGGGGGCAGTGGCAGAAGAGCATTTTCTGTACTGATTTCATAAAACTGTGACTGCTTGTCTATTTTACTTCTGGCTGCTTTCTTTCCACTTCCACAAAGATTCCTAAGACTTTCTATAGCCAAGTATTCCTTGCCATATCTGGCCAATTCCTTTGTACCAGCCCTTTCTATTCTCTGAGGCTGTCTTTTGGCTGTTCAGCACAAATATGGCATTATTATTTATTTCAGCTGGCCAAAAAGGCATAACTCTACACTAAGAGGTGATGAACTCATGAGAGCCACCTTTTTTCCCTGATCCATTCAGCATACATGCACAAAAAGGTAATTCATACTTTCTTGATGCCACTGTGACTACCTGCCAGAATTTCAAATTTCATTCTATGTCCTAGTCATTACATCATGCTTTTTACATGGTTTTTCTAAGCAATACTTGACAGGAGAATAATGCTGGTGCCATTTAAATTGATGCTAGACCTCTTGTGTCTTGTAAGTGGTCTGGACACCAGAGTTATAAAAATGCTGAGTGCTGCTGACAGCATCAGGGTGGGAGCAAGTCTGCTCCCAGTTGGTTTTGGTTGAGAACTTCATTGGTAAGCTGGGACTTAAAAGGAAATTTTTTTTCACCAAAATGACTACTTCCATTTCTGAGATAACAACCATCACACAAACAATAATTACAGTCTGTTCTAGAATAGGATGCTTGACACTACTTTCTACTACAGAAACCTGTCTCTTCCCAGTATCTGGCAAATTATAAAACTTCTAAGGAGGATTTTTCAACACACTCCTGCAAAACAATTGCTCCGAGTGATTCTGCTAACGTGAAAATATTACACCACTGAATCATAATGGTGTTAGAAAATATAGCCTGGAAAGGGGAAGGAACATCCCAGTTCTGTCTTCTGACCTGTACTCTAATTTTTGTTCATTTCCTGGCCTGGCAAGGCTGTATGTGTTAAAAGTTGGAAGGTGACTAATTTCTGTGAAGCATTTTTTTTTCTATTTCTCTTTTTTAATTTCTCCCTCTCTTTTCCAGTGACCTTTGCTCGGACAGAGAAAGCCAGGATATACATTTTCATAGGGGCGAAAATTAGCTAAAGAAAGAAGTCTAGATCAAGTGGGAATCATCTATATTGAAACAACTAGAGGAATTCAAAATGGAGCACAATTGGTATGTCAACAAGTTTACCTGGAAAATGCTTTGACACTTGACAGAAATAAGAAATTTTGGCAGTGGGCAAACTTTGTAGGAAATCAGGGAGGGAAATGAGAGAAGTGAGGTTTTTTTAAGTGAAATGTAAAAGTGCCTATGGTCACTTTACTGTTCCTCTGTTGAGTTCCAGTCACAGCCCCAGTGTGTTAAGTTCTGCTCAAAAATAAACATTATCTGCTAACTTCATACTTCTCCAAAGCCTGACACAGAAGAATAGCCCCAGCCCAGAAAGATGAACAGGTTAGAGCTCTTCCTTTGCCTTTTTTGATGAACTTAAGTAAATGACATGACCAAGGTCCTGGTGGATCTTGGTCTTATTGGTTGTGTAAGCACATACCCACAGATGTGTGCCTCAAAGCAATTTTTCCAAATTACTTGCTTTTGGATTCCCTTTTATCTGATGACCAATGATTCTAATCTGAATCTGAGAACTTTTGTCAAAACTGTTAGAGTTTTGTGATGGATTTAAATTTTAACAAGTCAGCATTTCCTAACAGGAAAAAAAATACTTTTTTGAGAGAGTTCCCATCTGGTAATGCTCAGATCACAATATCTTGTGTCTCTCTGAAATTAAAACAGATGGAATATCTTAGAGCATTTCATCCTGCTCTTCTCATTTCAAATCATTTGCCTTCAGGAGGTGGGACTTTGAGAAACATTAAATCTGGTAAGCTGAGTAAGGAACTGTGAAAGTTGGAAACAGTGAGGGAGACCATCCCAGAAGTTCCTTAAGTTTCATCTCTTAGACCTGTGGCTGGTTAATCTGCAGCCTTCCGTTTAACAGCTTGACTGCAATGATTCCTCATATGATTAACTCATAAACAGTCAAGATGTCACTTTGTTGCTCTTACTTGTTTCTTTCTTCTTTGTTTTGTTTTGCTTTGTTTTGAATTTTTTTTTTTGGTTTTGTTTGGTTGGCATTTGGGTAGTTGGGTTTGGGGATTTGTTTTGTTGTTTGTTTGGTTGGTTTTTTCCTTCTTGTTTGGCAAAGTTCTCCCTTTTCACTTGCATCTGTAAGGAGGCTACAGTAGCTGGTGAGTGTCTCTGTGCTCCGTGTAGTGAAGAACAAGTGGAAGTACCCTTCTCCCTCATGTCTCCATTCCCCATGGAAAGGGAATGGACAGAAGGTACTGCATTGCTTGGATTGCAGAGACCCTCTCAGAAGAGGCCACTTTTAGTGTATCTGTATCACATCAAGTAAAGACTCTTAACTTATCCAGGACTTCTGACTGTGTGTTGCCAATTTTGGACAAGGCAAGGCTCCCCGGTGCAATGGGATTTGGGGAAAGGGTGGGAGAGTTTTGCTTTCTACTTCAGTCTCTGATTTAAGTTTTTTCCTAGAATAGAATTGTTTACTGAGAACCTTGCATTGATATTGGGCTGAGATCTCTAGGCAGTGGCTTCCCATTTCCTAGTCAATTCTATTCCAGGACTGGCACATATGTGTAAAGAAAATGTTATAAGATGAAGCTGTGTCAGAGGATGTTTAGGTTGTTTATTCTGGGGCTGTCCTGGCCCTGCACAGGACACCCCAGCAGTCTCACCATTGGCCTGAGAGTGTTGTCCAAACACTTCTTGAACTCTGCCAGGCTGCTGCTGTGACCACTTCCCTGGGGAGCCTGTTCCAGTGTCCAAAAACCCTCTGGGGGAAAAAAAATCTTTTCCTATCATGCAACCTAAACCTCCTCAGAAACAACTCCAGGCCATTCCCTTGGGTCCTGTCACTGTCACCCCAGAGAAGAGATCAGTGCCTGCCCCTTTGCTTCCCCTTGTGGGGGTGTTGAAGGCCACAGTGAGGCCTCCCCTCATTCTGCTTCTGGCTGAACAGACCAAATGACCTCAGCCACTCCTCACAGCTTCCCCTTGAGACTTCACCATCCTCATGGCCCTCCTTTGGGCACTCTCTTACAGGTTGCTGTCTTTTGTATATTGTGGTGCCCAAAACTGTCCCCAACACTTGAGGTCACCCCAGTGCAGAGCAGAGGGGGACAATAATCCCCTCCCTTGCCTGGCTGGCGATGCTGTGCCTGAGGCCCCCCAAGGACAATGCTGACTCAGTACTGCTAGGCATGCATGCAACATGTAACCCTAATTTACAGTAAAAAACAGCACCCTGGTGGGCTACAACACAGCCCTGACATTAATTCAGACACTTAAGTGACCCTCCGTTTTTATCCCTCTTTCCCATCCAAACTACCCGAACCAGTTGGTTTAGAGCAAGGGGAACTCCGTATGTTTCCCAAAGGAAAGCAACTGCTCAGAAATCAACATGTCAATCTGCTTCAGAGAGGGCTAGTCCCAAGCTGTGTGAACATAAGTGCCTCCAGACCACTTGGCAGAGCCCGTGAGTCTTCACTTGCTTTCAAAGCTGTGCAAAGACAGAGTTGTCAAACAGTGCTGAGCACAGGAGTGTAGGTGGGCTGCTCTCTTGGAGTTGCTCTCTTTGCAGCTGCTCTGCAAAACTGAACATATCCTCTTTTCTTCAGCCTTGGACCAGGTGGAGATGGAGGGTCCTGCAACAGATGATGTTTTCAGGAGGTCAGGTCTGTAGGCAGGAATAGGACATGTTTTTTTTTAATTATCTCAGACTCATGTGGACAATGTGGAAATCGCTTTCTGGAAAAGACCTAAAAATGAAGACCCAATCAATTTTTATGACCTTGGATTTTTCTCAGCAGTGGCTGAATCAACTCTTGTCTTCTCTTGCCTCCTCAGTCCCGTCCTCTGATGTCCTTAGATATGCTGGTACTGTGTTATACCACACCAGGTGCTGCATGTGGTGATGTGTGTGACCTGGTGTTCGTGCAAGGAGCTCTTAAACAACAACCCAAAAAAAAGGGAGTTAAGGGGGGTCAGGGAAGGAGGAAAAAGGTTTTTTTCTTCCAAAGTCATTGTTGCCAAAAGAAATAATGTCTAACTGTCAAACTACATATCTGGTAGCTCTATTTCTTGGCATATTTGTCTTTAACCCTATGTCCTCACAAATGTTACAGCACAAATCTGAACTGCAGGTTATCATATTCTTATCTTTATGTCCATTCCTTCAATGTGTTAATAAAATAAAAAATCTGTCTACTTACAGCCCAGTATATTTTCATAATATCAATAACTAAATTAAGGAATAAATCTGTGCTCCAAAGACTGGGCTCCTTTAAACTCCCCTTCTTCCAGTCTCATTAGTCCCTTCTCCCTGGAAATTGGGCAAGGGTTTCTTTGTGCTGGCAGTTGCAAGGAGGCAGATCTCCAGGTCAATGCCAGCACATGAGTGAGGAGAAAACAGGGCCAAGATTCACTCCTTCAAGTCCAGAGGTCTTGACTTCATTTCCCTTTGCTTTTGAGCTGTAGACAACACTGGAAGGTTTTTAATATAAGAATGTAAAGCAAAATAAGGCACTGTATTTAGGAATCTGTTTTTACATAGAAATCTGGCACACAGAAGTGTTCTTTCCTTTGACAGGACTTTACTTCTGTGAGGCTTCCACATGCAATATTTAAGAGATTAGGCAGTACAAAATGCCAAGTCATCAGCATTTTCCTTCTGCACTCATGGTCACTACACCCTTGATGCAATTTGATGTTTTCCAAGTAGGAGCAGTGTTGTCTTTGTGAATATTTACCCACGCTACTTGCTGGGCAAATGCTGAGAGCAGTTTGCCAAAAGGTTTTGCTTAGAAAAGAGGTTCTGATTAAGGAGTTTCATCGAGCACAGTTTGCATCAGTACACTATCAAAACAGCATCTCTGACATTTGCATGTCACCTAATGCTAGAAGATATGTTTATTGTGTAAGCTGAAAATAATAAACCCAAGATATGAAGATCTGTTTGGAAAGAGCAAATAATGGATCACTGAAATTTCTCCATAATAATGGGGGATAATTTCTCAAACTGAAAAACTGAGTCCATGAAAACTTGCCATTTCCACCAGCCCCACAGAAGATTGTATTGCTGAGAGCAAGACTCACTTCTTCGGAATTTCTACTCAGTGTTTCAGCTCAAACTTGTTTGTTAAAAAAATGAAATAAATGCACAATGTGGAGCAACTCATCAGCTGGGGACAGCTCTGACAACAGTGCTTGAGACTGCACATTTAAGGCATCAGTAACATCTTCCAGTCTCGCTGGCGGGAGGAAGAAGAGAGCACTAATTCTTATTTGTTTATGCTAGTTTTGGCTGTTTTGAATTATTGATATGTCCCTTGAAACTGTCTCTGATCATTTCCCATTGAGCACAGAGGCATGTGGTGGTAAGCAGAGACCTGGCCTAGCTGCTGGACTTTCTCCTGCTGAACTCAGCATCCGAGCTGCTCATAACAGCAACAGATGTTTCTGCTTTTTAAGGTCTGTGGGAACCTCACTTAACATTTTTTTCCCCCTTCTTCCTTGCAGGAACAAATGCCAATACAGCCAAGATCCAAAAATCTTGACCTCAGCTTCATGTTATTATTGGAAGGTATTGCAACTGGATATCCTATTGTCCATTCTCAAGTAATAAGCTGATAGCTTTTAATGCTGTATTTGCTTTTTCACGCATACTTTCTACATGTTTGTTATTCAGATGCTTCCTGGCAATAAATGAGGGAACACATAATCACTGTTGCCTTCAATGCAAGCGGGTCTGCGAGATTCATCTTGTTTCAAAAGCATTAGGCAAGCTCAGGNAAAAAAGGAGGGAAAAAGAAAAAAAGCACTTAAATCCAAGCCTGGCTTAATTTCCTATAAGTCAACAGCATCTGCTTTTGCCAAGGACATCCTTGCTAGGCAGGAGATTTGCTTTCAGGAAAAGATGGGCTTCATGCCACATTTCCACAGGTAGTTCCTTCGTGTGAATTAACAGCTTTAATTGCCAGCAGGAAGACCTTAGAAGCATTCTTGGCAGTAGTTGATCAGGAGATGTGCCAAATTCAAGCATCCTTTGGCCTCCCTACGTGCACCAGCATTTTCAAGATGTCAGGGCTCTGCAGAGGATCTCAGCACTGCCTTTTCTCTGGAAGAGAGCTGGACCTTGGTGAGTAGCTGGACATGAGCCATGGGGCAAAGCTGTGGCTGGGCAGTGTATTAAACATTGTGCTTGCTTTTGCAGGACACGCTCTGCCTTCCCTCCTCTCTGCAGCTGCCATCAGGAGCTCAGAAAACAAGCCAACTGGCTACATCTCATGCACAGGGTTGGGAAGTGGGAACGACATCCTGGGATTTATTGGGCACATGCAGTTCCTGGAGAGCAGAAGAGACAAGGAAGCAACTTTCAGAATCACAGAATCATTTAGAACAGACCTCTGAAATCACTGAGTCTGGCCTTTGACTGAACACCACCTTGTCAAGTAGACCATGCCACTGAGTGCCACATCCAGTGGCTTCTTGAACACTGCCAGGAATGGTGACTCCACCACCTCCCAGGGCAGCCCATTACAACATTTAATAACCCTTTCTGTGAAGAAATTCTCCCTGATGTCCAACTTGAACCTCCCCTGGCACAGCTCAAAACTTTGTGCGTCTGTCCTCTGACTTGTTTCCAGAGNAAAACAAATCAGTCCCTTTGTCTTCTTAGTGCTCTAAGCAGTCACCTGGCACATTATATTGCAGGGATCCATGTCAACACTGTGCATAAGGCTTGACTCTGTCCTGGATGTCCAGACATTGATATCTCAGAGCACTTGGTAGTGTGTGTTAAGCTTAAAACATTGCAAATGAATGCATGTATTTGAATTATTATTATTATTATTAT
>VZRX01006458.1:20716-36003 GCA_013398075.1 Notiomystis cincta | reverse complement strand
TTTTTTTAAGTTTGGATGTTTTCTATGTTCCATTTGCAGACTGAAGGGCACAGTTCCAGTCATAACCTGCTTCTCTGATCAAATTGTTATTTTCTGCTCCTTCCTTTCTTTGTGTGTTCTGTTGGTGGCTTTTGTTTGTTGGTTTTTTAACATTCACATTCTATTTGCAGTTAGCTGGACAAATGGTTTCTCAGAATCATGCTAAATGTCTGTGATGGCCATAATGTCACCGTCAACACAGGGTAAATTTATTGTAGCACCACCAAAATATTGTGGCATTTCTAAGAATAATTTGGGATGCACTGCCATCTAATGGCTTTGCTGACAGTAAAGGAAATCTAAGAGTAAGCTTGGCTCCTGTTAGATTCAGAGAGAAGTTAAAAAGTTTCCAGTTACCTTGTGGAAAGGTGTATTTAAATTACATTGCTGAAGAGAATGTGTGCAGAATGTGTTGGCTATTTATTTGAGGCGCTGCAGTGTTTCATATCCCTGCTCTACTCTGCCACAGGAGTAAATAAATGGACACATTTGTATTTTACTGGCACATAACTTGAAACATTCTTGAGTCTGTGTCATTAAACTTAATGGTGCTTCTTAAAACAGAAGTTCAACAATTTTGCATTCCAGTTTCAGAGAGGTCTTCCTTTGGCTGTAGCTTGACCTCTCTTAGTGGCAAAAGAGAATAAATGAATGCAGCCTGTGGCACTCTGAGTTTGTCAGGATGATCTCTCACCTCCTCTGCCGAGAGCCCCTTCCTAAACACCCTTCCTGATGCATTCTGCCATGATTTCTCCTAGGTGTAAGTCTTCAAATACCTCCACTGAGCAAAGAGATTTCTTTTTGCTGCCAGTTACTTAGCCATGTTGAAGCCCGAGCCTCAAGAGCCATGAGCTGCTGGCCAAAGTCAGCAAAACAGCTGGTGTTCAAGGCAGTCCTCTGGTATCCTGCCTGGGAAATCCCACAGAGAGGAAGCCACGGCTCTGCCTGAGCTTTCTACAAGAAAGTGATTGTTGCCTCTGTAGCTGATCAGGAGTTATATTATTATTATTCTTAAATAATTAATAGTGAGAAGTGTCTTCCCTTGCCTCTGCAGCCCCAGCTCTGGGTCTGTTCCTGCAACATCCAGCACTTGGTGAAGCTGCCCTGAACACACCTGCACACTCTGTTTCTCTCACTGGACCTGTATTCAGCTCCCCTGAGCCCTTTCTCCCTGTCTGTGTGTCCCTGACTCAGGCCACGCTCTGGATCCATTTCCTTGGTGCCCCAGGAACACCTGAGGGGCACAGGGACTGTGGTGTGTGTGGTTGGCCATGCACAAAGGGAGACCTTGGTAAAAGAAACCCTGCAGCTGAAATGGTGCTCCAGTGGGTTTTTTCACCATCTCTGCACCACCCAGGGAATGGCCCCAGTTTTTGAATTGTCCCTTGATCAATTTAAAGTGATGATTATTTGCTAACCTCTCTCCTTGGAGCATCACTCAGCAGCCCTAAGGAGTATGAAGTGCATGGCACAGTCCAACTCTCCAGTCAGTTTGCAGCTTCTTAATCCTCTTGTCTTCCCCTTGATGACCCCCAGAGGAGTGAAGAATAGGAACTTGTCTTTACTGCTGCATCTAGTCTTGTGTGCATGTCTAGAAATAGATATTCAGAAAGCTGAAATTGAAGATGCTCTTTAAAAACTCTGTGTATCTCATCTATTATGGTTCACATCTCAGGCCTAAGTAAAGGGGTGTGGGAAGCATATGACTGCATAAAAATGCAATAGTTACAGAAATAGGCATGTTTGAAATGGCCCAACTGGGTAAATGGTCTAGCTATGAGATTAACTTGCTTAATTCCCTCAAGATTTGAAAAGTTAAATTCACATTCAAACTCTCTGACATAAACAGTTCATACATTTCTTCAAATCTTTTCCTTTAAAGAAGACAGACAATATTGTGCTAAAGTTAACTATGCACAGAATGGCCTCTGTGTGTGCAAATGATTCTAATGAAATGAGGGAAATTCTGAAGTATTTTAGGATCATTCTGTCTGTGCTCAGTGGACTACATCCCCAGTTAATGCTATAGACCCAGGACTGATCAGTGCTATGGACTTGTTCCTCTGGGGAAACGAAACCCTGCGCAGCCTTCAAAGAAATAACTGCTGGCAGTAAAAAAGTCACCCTGGAAATATGCACAGGGAAGTTATATATAGTAAAGAAAACTGTTCTCTGCCCTGGGGAAGGCATGAAAAAAAGGGTTATGGGTCAGAAGGGAAGGTTTTCTTCTCTGCAGTAAGAGGACCACTGAACAAGAAGCACAAACTGGGGTTTGTCAGTGCGTGCAAAGTTTCCAGTGAAGAGTGAGCTGAGTGCTCAGGCACGACCTCTTCCTACCAGCCTACTTCTACTTGCCTGAACCCTAGGCTGAACCCAAAGACAAGAGGCTTCTGGCAGTATTGCACATACATGTTTCTTTTCAGCTTCCTCAAGCTTGCAGTTGGGTAATCCTGGCTGAGGATCACCCCTGGTCCTAATTGATTTGCACCCAAGGTCACTTTGGCTTAGGCCCTGCATGCCCAGTGGTCGCAGTGTTGTTTTAGGAGTGATTTATCCCCCTACACCCAAATGAGCTCTCTGTCCCTGTGTTGGATGTTGTGCACACAACTGGGAAATTCAATTTTTCACTTGGGCACCGATCTTCCACTAGGGACGAAGTTCTGTTAAATCTCACGTAACTTTGATCATTTTGAATGAAATGTCAGTTGCCAACAGGAGGTCAGAGGAAGTAATTTAAACTGATTGTTTGTAAAGGAAGCTATCAGTTAGAGTTTAATGCATTTGGCCCAAGATGAACTTTAAAACAGGATCTTAAATTGCTTTTAGGTTGGTCTTCCTCTGAGCTGATTCCTGAACAGTGCTGCTGTTCAAATGCAGTAGCTGTTTTAGTAATTAGGTTTTTAAGTCTATCCTAAAGGACATGTACAGCACAACAGCAGTGAGTTCAGGAGGAAGAGCAAGGGGATTTTTCCAGTGCAAAAGTGACAGCGAAACATGGGAGAATAGCTTTTCTGTATCCCTTGCAGAGATGAGGCAGCAAGGATTATTCTGGAAGTCTTCATCTCAGCTAAATAAAATGCAATGTTACCTACCTGCCTGCCCCTTTTCACAGTTCAGCAGCTGTGGATTGACAGATTATCAATCCAGTTTTGGATTGATAGATTTGAACCCAAGCCTAATTTAATGCAATGGAGTTGGAAACCCTGCATTGGATTTCCCTTACATGAATGCTGTTACTCCCTTGGTATTTTTTCCTTGCTCTTCCTACCCAACTGTGCCTTTCCTGAGGCAATACAAAAAGCTCTCCCACAATCAGACTTAGTGCTCCCATCTGCATAAATCCGTTTTCTCACTCAACAGATGTGTGATGTGTAAGAGTGGCTGCAGAGAGCAGCAAAATCTCCATTCAGCAAAAGTCATCAAAACTTCTGCTTACAACCCAAAAGGCTCAGTTCTCAACAGCCTCTTCTGGATTCATGCACAGCTGCTGGCTCTTACCACATCCTGTGTGCTCGGTTCTCGCCCACACACTGCAGAAGTGTCAGCAGTGCTATGGGCATTTGCTAAATCTTACAGTACTGATGTCCTGAGTTGATGAACGAATTATTAGTAATTGTTTTACTAGGCTGGTGTTCCAAGCAAACCCTTTGGCTGTTCTTGGCATGGAGAGTGTCTTTCCTCAGGCAGCTAGGCTAAAGATAAACTCACAAGTGTTTAACCTCTGTGTTCCTTTTGGAAAGAAATTTGTTCATACAGCCTATCTACTTGCTCATCTTATCTTGATCATGTTTTTCACATTATCTGAGCTACTCTTGGCTTTTGGGCTGGGGTGCCTGTAGTGGGGTCTTCATCTCTTCTCCATGCTCTCCCTTCCCATTGCATTTACAGGCCAAAATGCTGTTAAAATCCACGTGTGATGAAATTAAGTCATCATCTTTCTCTCAGCTGTTTGTTCTGGCAGCTGGTCCTTCACAGCAATGCACCAATGGGGCAGGTCAGTAAAACACTGTGAGTGTGAGGAAAAGATGAGGAGAATTTCTGTAAAACCTGGGATGCCTCTGGGTGTAAGAGAGGCACTGTGAGAAAGACCTTGTGGTTTCTGTCATTGGAGCCTTTCTGAAGCAGAGCCAACCACATCTCACAGCCAGGAGCAAGCTGGGTCAGAAAGTTGGCAGAGCTTTTGGTTCTGTTTTGGTCTTTGTCCGAAGCTGACGGGCTGTGAACGCTGAAAGCAGAGCTCTCCTTCCCACCACTGCACTTAGAGGATTGAAGTGTTTATGGTGATGGCTGGGGGAGTGAAAAGGGGTTTAGGCGGAAAGCTGAGCTACTGGGATACACTGGTATGGGATGAGCTGTGGGGGGTAGGAGCCCATTTCCATCTCTGCCCTGTAATCACAAGCAACTGCTTTGAAGCAGGGGAGGAGATCCTCCAGAGGAGGTGGTTTTCCATGTGGTGGTTTCTTTGCCATGGGGCTGCAGATGCTCACTTCCCTCGGGGCTCCACCTGTGCATGAGGCCAGATGCCACCAGTGGCTGAAGGGGCAAAGAAGGGATAGTATTGCCATAGAGATTGTCATACTTAAAGTTCTACAGTTGTGGGCAGGATGCTGGGAGAATGTAGCTTAAGAATTCACAGTTCTTAAATTGATATTTTTATAGAGTTGTGGAAGAGAAAAAAATCCATATTGTATTCAGTCCCAATTTATTGCTTTTGTCTCTTATTCCCGTTTTTGTTTGCTGGAGTGACAAGAAGAGACTTTGAAGACATATTTCCCTTAATTTACATGGCTTGCTGTCCTCAGAAACACTGGAATACAATGAGCAGTTTTCCACTGCCATTGTGCCCAGTTAAGTCTGTGTGTTCTGCATCCTCATGCAGAAATTTTCTCTTCTCTGCCCTGGCTGTGTTCTCTGCAGCTCAGACAGATATGTACATCCCAGGCAATCGCATGGATCAAAAAATATTTTGAATAAGAAAGCTTTGGGTTACAAGTTCTTGTATTTTGCTCACACATTAACACTTAGAAAACTCTGCTGCAATGTCAGTCTTGCTGTTCTTGCAAAGCAGCCCTCACACAAGGGCAGGTTGTTATACTTTATGTTATTGCATAGTTGAACAGGTATCTTGGAAATCCTCCTTTGGTCTTACCCCTCCCTTCAGCCTCCTTGGCTTGGCTGTGACCAGCCAGGGGTTTGAGCTCTCACTGTGCCCCCAGCCCACATCCACGGGAGCAGGCAGGTTCCCAGAGCCTCCAGCAGGCAGCTGATACTACTGAAAACTGTCTTCTTGTGCTTTTCCCTTCCCCTACTCACTTACAGCTTAGATCTAATTTTTCAAAACAACAAAATCCCTAAAATTCAGCTGGACATTTCCTGTTTATGGCCCTTTTGGACGAATTTTGATTTTATTCAGCCTTAATGCATTTCTTTGAAGACAGAAATATATAGAGAGAAAAGTGATATTGAATCAAGTCTAGTTTATTGATCCTTAGGAATATTTGCTGTCTTGCTGCACTAATGAAAGCTGTTTTGATGCATTTCTGTGACATCCACAGAACTTTTGGTGTGAAGGCTAGCTCAAACCTTTTACTACATGCCAACTTGCAGGTAACTGTCCATAGAGCAAAAAGAGACTGAATTCTCATGAAAACTCCAGACTTGGACAATCTGGAACATTCAGAGAAGTGATTATAACTGGGCCAGGAGAGTTGATAGCAATAGATAGATAGATAAACAGATAATTCATCACCAGTGTCATGTTTCTTTCAGGTCAGGAAAGGCATGCTTGCAGCTCTGTATTTCAGTCATGAAGGGCTCACCAGAGCTTTGGCAGCATCTGAGTGTTAAATATACCAGGGGCTTTCTCAGCACAAGCTAGGATTGCCTGACACATGCTGAATGCCAAATTATTCTGCTGAAATTGGTAAAGGCTGCACTAAATCAGGAGTGACTGAAGAATAACCACATATGAACTAGTTTGCCAGTATGTTGTGCTATTAATGATTACCCACTCCTCATTAGAGAACAGGACAAGTAACACAGCTGGTGCATCTAACCATTAGCCAACAAATGTTTTCCCTTCTGTTCTGATTGGATTGCTAAGGGGAGAGGGTGCTGTTAGGGTTACACATTAATCATATCCACTGTGGAGTGGCTGATGCCACCAGCCCCTGACACCTCAGGGCTGTGCCAGGCGACTGTCACCACAGCTCCAAACCATTGCTGCTGGGGGCAAGGAGCCACCCCTGCCAACTCAGGAAGGGAGTGGGAATTCTGGGATGGATGGATGGGTGTGTGGAAAGACAGAAAGGAAAAACACTTGGAGAAGAAGGCAGCAAGCCAGCAATGGCATAGAGGCCAGGGCTGTCTTGTCCAGACACGTGGGAGTCTTCAGACAGACACTGCTCAAAGGTTTCTTCTGCTCTGCAGAGGTGCTTGGCTGGCAATGGGGCTGACCTTGGCCAATGGACACATTGCCTAAAATCAGGGCAGGTACTGAATAAACAGGAGCCCTCCTGAGCTGCTCCTTGGCTGCTCCTTAGTGCTGGCCTGAAACCCAGGACAGGATCTGGAGGGTTGCCTCAGAAAGAGAGGCAGAGAGCAGCAGTGGAGTGAGGCCATGGTGGTGCATCCCTGGGCCAGTTCCTGCGCTGTGCCTGCCCTGACACCACGTCTGACAGTCTGATTGCTTGTGCGGGCTGCTCGGTTGGAAAGGCGCTATCCCAGGGGTAATATTTCATACACATTCTTGTAATTCATTGAGCCCCCTTTGCTCTCATGGCAACTAGCCACCTACATGTATTTAATCCAAAAATAAGTGTTGCAGATTATAAATAGCTCCTGCACACACTAGGAACGTATTTCAAGGAAATATTTTGACAGGATGCCTGAAAGAAGAGTCAGTTAGGAAAAGCAGCTTGGTTCAGCTAAGTGCCAAGGTATGCATTGCTAATTTCCCCTGTTGTTCAGTGGAAATGAGTTACTAACATGATCGTTCCTTTGCTTGCTCTTTTTTTCTGGCCATTACTTTTTAGACAGAAAAATAGCTGGCCTAACTTTGATGAGTAATGGCTGCAGAGATATAATATAGAAAAGTAATTTTCTGGGGTATTGAGGTCCCCCTCACCTCTTCAAGAAATCAAACTAAATATAAACTAAATATCATTCCACAGATACTTTTTTCTCTGCATGTCTGGGGTTTTTGTTTTGTTTTGTTTTATTTTTGTTTGGGTTTTGGGTTTTGGTTTGGTTTTTTTTTTTTTTTTTGATGGAAAAACAGACCTGGAAAAGATATTACTTGATGCATAGCAAAAAAAAAAGAGAAACACAATTTTGAAATACAGTACTCTGGCTGCAAGAGACCATGTGGAATTACAAGAACAGTGTAACTTAATTCTCCAGTGTTTTGGTCCTTCCAGACTGCTGCTGAGAGATGCTGAGCATTGTAAAGCACTTTAATAGAGCTGGTTGATTTATTTTGTCTTTCGCAAGAGCTTGGATCCCTGTTATCACAGTGTCCCGAAACCTTGGAGACCTCACTGTGTCAGGACACCTGGAACATGCACGTGATGAATCACTGGGCACTGACAGACTTTTTGGGTGACCTTCTTGCAAGATGCAGGAGATCAAGCCCTGCCTGCTTGCAGTATTGAAGGACCTGCTAAGGGGTAAATGTGGAAAGAATGTATCTCAGATTCATTGGTGTAAAGCACGCACAATTTCTCATTATGGAAAATCAGCCTTCCAGCGACAGACAAGGATTAGGACTCTTTTAGCCTGAAGTCAAACCAGATGTAAATTGCTTGTTTTGGAGAGAAAGGGCCTTCTCAAGGCAAAATTCTGTATTTGTCCTAACAATTAACACCTCAGTAAATGGACATCTGAATGTGGATTTTCCCCCTTTTTTTGGCAGGAAAATTATCTTTCCCAACATGCTCAGTTTGCTTCCTGCCTGTTCTTGACAGACTTTGAAATCTCCCACATCCATCATTGAAAACAGAAATTCAGCACTTTATAAACTCAAAATAATAGATTTCTACAATTCTTTTTCATCATTGATTTTCTTTTCTGCAAGTGTCCCATAGCACTGTCTTAAACTCCTTCGTCTTTGGCCATCCACTGCAGGGATCAGGCCAGAAGCAGTACCATTAATCATTAAATAAACACTGAAAGATTTAGATAATTTCGTGTACATTTCACACAGCCATCCACAGAATTAGGAAGCATTCGCTGTTAATCATGGGGGGTGCCTGGAGATTCATTTTCCTGCAATGAATGTGCCAGAGCCTATTTCTGAGTAATTTATTGTTGATTTGTCAAAGTGGTCAGTCCTCATAGAAAACAGTCTTTTATCTCTGACACAGCCAGCACAGCTTTAATGGGAAGGGACTCTTTAACCGAGACAGTTTAAAAAGACTTGCCTTTTGACCCCTTTCTTTGAGATGTGATTGAATGTGTGGAGTGTTTTTGCAAGGAGTGCAGAATAAATAAGCAGTGAGTGAGCTGTCACAAGCTGTGGAGTGAAGGTCGTATTCTTCTTTTTTTTTTTTTCTGCTTGTGTTTTGCCAGATTAACTTCAATGAGTTGGGTGACTGGTCTGAATCGAGCCCATTTCTGTGATGAGTTACATGTGTTGCTCCATAGGGCAGAATGAAACTCCTCAGTAGAAGCTGCCTTATTTAGAAGGAAATCAGATGGAAAAAAATATATCAGAACTAATAAGGCAGCAAAACCAGCATGCGGGAGCTGAAAAGCGTGAAACATACAAGCATTTCCATGTCAGGGAAAATTGCAATGTCAGTGCAAAACTGTTGCTTCCACTGTCATGCCAGCTTGATTTTCAGTTTAAATAACCTGCCTGAATCTTGGAGGGGAGGGGGGAAGGGGGGGATATTTGTTTGAAGTTCATTTACCCACTTACAAATTAGATGCAAGTTAAAACATTCCTTCCTTGGTAGATTTAGAGGTAAGGGTCGAGGGGTTGTGCTTGCCTGAGCGTGTGACCCCAGTTTTCCAAGGAGGGCAGGTGCAGTCAGCACCCCAGGAGAGGCAGATTTCAATCTGTGGCATACCAATCATCTCTCAAGCCTCCCTGCACCTGGCTTTGCCCATAGCTACAGGAACTATGATTCCAGAGCCGTATGAACGAGGAATTTTCGCTCCCCAAGAGGGCTCAAAAACTTCGGGATTTTTATCCAATTGCATCTGTGTTAATGCATCTACCACTGGAGAGTGCCCACGGCTCCACAGGAGCTTGAGCCAAAGACAACACATCTGGGGGGAGATGCCACAGCAGGGACACGTGTACAGAGTCTCCAGGCTGCATTTGCTTTGGCACAGGCTCCAAGGATTGCCATCAGCAGAGCAGCATGGGGGCTGCTTTGCTTCCCCCTGTGTCCCAGGCCTTCCTCAGCTCCCCTGCATGGCTCTGAGTACGGAGTGCTTTGAGGGAATGCTGCAGTGAGCTATGGAGAAGCAGCTTTCTCACAGGTGTAACCACAGCTACCTGAGCCGCCTCCATCAGGGCACTGCTGCAAACCAGCTGCACAGCCTGTGAGATAATGTTTCCTGCTCTGCAGGTGGGATGGCAAACCTGTGAGGGGCTCCAGCTACAGGGGCCAGACCATGGTGGATACCTGAGCTGTCTGCAGCTTGCTGTGGATGGGACCATAACGGAAAAATTTTGGTTTAGCAGCTAGGAAGGACAGTGTGCAACACTCCTTGAGGAAATCTGCATTGGGAACAAGTAGGAAACTATAGTTACATATTCTAATATTCTATAGTGTGAAACATAATTTCTATAACTTCCCAGTACATTTTTCACTTTTAAAGGTGTCTATTTTATTAATTGACACTGTCATCAGAACAAATAAATACTTGAGACTTCACATAAGCCACAGGTGTGGCTTGATGCTTTAGTCACTGGAATATTTTTCCTAGCATTTGCAAACCATTAAAAGAAGATATTTTCTTCTATGAGCAGTATTCTATACTCCAAAATAAAGGCCTGCCAGTTAACAATATGTAATTAAAAACAAATTAAGTACCCCACCCTTTATTTGTAAATTTTCATTTAGCATGGATTTTTCACTAAGCTCTCCTCTTGCTCAAGCCTCTATGTCTAGTCTCTGCACTATTTGGCACAGATTTTGCAAAATAAACCCCAAAACCTTTCTGGGGATCCATCACAATCCTAAATGGGTTGGTGGTGTCAGAGTCTGGCCACTTAGAGGTTTTGGTGGCATGCACATGCAGCAGTCTTGAGTATTGCACTTCCTTTGCCAACAGCTTGCATGCTAGAACACAGCTCCCCCAGCTTCTTTTAGCCCAAGGACACCTAACAGGCTTGTGGAAAAGAAGGAATACTTCCCAGGACCATCTTCCTCTGTGCTGCCACCACAATGCCCCTCTGCAAATAAAAGATCAAGTGCTCAAATTTTAGATTTGTATCATCAGATCTAGTTTCCCACCTATTCAGTTTCTTCTGCATACATGTGGGAACTGCCTGTTGTTAAATAGTGATTTCTGGGTCACTGACCTTCCTCCTCAACAACCAGGGCTTCTAGAATATGACACTGCCATGGGATGCTCATTTAGGTGCAATTTAGGTGGATAACCTTGTAAACTTCAGAAGCACAGTGCCTTCATTCTGACTCTTACAAAGACTGGATAGAAGGGATCTGTTTATCTTGCTGTCCATGCACTTAGAGCAGTGTCCCAGGCCTTTCAAGGGAGCCCAGACTGAAAAGGAGCACATAAGAGCTGCAGAGGTCGATGGTGTTTGATAGCTGGGATGCCATGGAAGATTTCACATTCTTCAGCTCTAATCTCTTATAACAAAATGGAATTCAAACCTAACCCCCCAAAAAATAAGTCAGGTCTGGTTAGTGTGATGCCATGTCCCATGTATCCATCAGGATTTGTTTTTGGTGGATTAGAGCTCTCATTTATGTGTTTTCTTCTTTCTTCAGCAGTGTTATTGTTTTAGCTGAGACTTTCAAAAGGTGTTTATTTTTGCTGCTAATCTAAGATGAGCCCTGTAATTATCTGTGAAATAGAAGCAATTCCTTTCTGTAGCTGTGATGCTCTCTGGAGGCAGCGCCTGATGGTCACCATTTCAGGTTTTGTGATGTGCCTTTTTCCATGGCTATTTTCAAAACAGTTGCATCATGTTTCAACTGCCTTGGTCCTTCAGTGACATGTTTTACCAAAAATGCCTCTGACAAAAAACCAAAGACTTTTTTTCTCCTAGATGGATTAAGTGCCATTCTAGTGTTTGTGATGAGAAGTATCTTCCTCTGACTCAATATTTTTATTTAATGCAAGTTTCGTTGTGTATTTTACATGTTGGGCTCCAAAAGTAAGATAGTCCCTTGTACTTACTAGGCAAAATAAACAAAACGTTTTAACTTCCATTTTCCCACCTTTTCAAGTGACAAAAGGATGGCTGGAACAAAGGGGTAAGAAGAATAACAGCCTTTCCCCAGTTTTTAGCCCTTCTTCACCTTGTCCTCTGCTCTTTGCCACCCAAACATGACTTGTGCTACTGTGACTATACCACAGTTTTCTCAGCACCCCTTTCTACCTTTTCCCTGCTCTGCTGGGTGCCCTACGATCCTCTTTCAGGATGTAATACCTGTTTACCCTGGGTAGACCTTATGGTTCTCTAACATTTCTTCAGCCCTTTTTCTTCCCTAGTTTTCCTCTGTTTCTTCCTCTTTTTTTCCTGCACTTTCCCTCTCTTCCTTCCTGTCCCAGACCTGTTTCTGGGGGATCATTTCTGAGAGCTTTTGCATTCACTCCTAGCCTTTGGTCTCCCTGTTTATTCCTTGCTTCACACAGCCTTTTACAGACCGGGTAACTCTGTTGATCACATAGAGGTTAAGGAAGAAATTCCACCTCCATCTAGAGAGAGAGAGAGAGAGATAATTATTCAGGATTTTTTTCCTCTCTCTCTGTTATCTGATTCTATCTTTTTTTTCTGAGATGGAACACTGCTCTAGGTGCCTCCTGGAGTTCCAACAGCATGGGAAATCTTCATACTCCCCAAGCCTGGGTGAGCGTGTAGCAGCTGAGCTTGGATTGTGCAATATTCCTTGAAAGTAAAAGTCTGGATCTGGACTTCCAGGTTCAGTTTGGGCATTCACCTGGAAGAGAGCCTAATCCACGAATGACCAACATGAGGCCTTTCAAAACATCTGCCCAAGATGTTCTTGAAAATCTCTGTTTTTTGTCTGTTTACACCTTCAGCATTGCTCTGATGTCCCCAGACATGTCAATGCTGACAGCTGGAGACCTGGCACTTGATGCAAACACAATGCTGTAGTGGGATTAAGACTATTTACAATAACTGGTTACTTGCTTCATGTTTGAAGCAGATGGAAAATACACCAATGAAAATGTCGTTTGTAAACGGATCAAGAATAATCACAGCGCATACTTCTGAAGACTGCAGTGAAACATCTGAAAAAACAACCACCCAACCAAAAAATCCCAGCGCCCCCTACCCCCATCCTTCCTCCCAGACATCATGGTCATAGTTCTTTTAAAGGTGGGAATGGGAATGGGAATGGGAATGGGAATGGGAATGGGAATGGGAATGGGAATGGGAATGGGAATGGAAATGGGAACGGGAATGGGGAGGAAATAATCTTCTATGTTTAGGATCACTACCAAAGTTTCAAATTTCTTGTATGCATTTATACTGAGCCTAATACAACTGCCCTGGTGGAGATCAGTGAGTAGTGGATAATAAATAACTGCTCAAGACCTCCATGCATGCAAACAGCCTCTGTATTTCTAAAGTGTCGGGGTGCTCTGAACACCCTTCTCCTCATGTTCAGGGGCTGTGCCTCTCCACTACAGAAAGAACCTCTTTGGAGGCAGTGATCAAGGTTTGCTTCTTGGCTATTACAGCAACCAGCAATATCCAGAAAAGAAACTTGACTTTGTATTATTAATTCAACAACATCATTATGAATGAACTGCAGGAAACAATGCATCTTCTTCCTATGTAAACAGTATAAATAAAACTTCTGATAAGCATTTTACTGCATTGAATTCCTCATTCTTTTCTTTGAGAGCGTTCCAAAGTTTAGTGTGCAGCTTAATCAACTTCATACGTGCTTGAGTTGGGCAAGTCAAAACTAACATGACCCCACACAAGGAAAAGCATCCCTTGCACGAGAAATCCCATTCTGCTTATTTACTATATATGAAAACAGTCCCAACCATTCCTTCCCTGAGGCAACAGGAACTTTTCCATGTTTCCTTAACCACCGTCACCCTTCAACACTTTTCAGGACGAAAGCCTTGTTCTCAGGATGACCCTGGCTGCATGGTCATTAAAGCTGAGATGGAGCTGATGAAGCAAAATGACCAAACTTCCAGCTTGAATGTATTCTGCTGCAATATAGTTACCAACTGCAAAGTACGGTGCTGTTTAACCTCTTTTTTTCTGTCAAGTATTGATCACACGGAAATTCTTCTGAATATAAGACTTTGGGCCCTGCTTTGGCAAAGAGTTGAGTACAGGATTAGCTTCACCTGCAGGTTACCATTTTTAAATTAGCAAGGCTGTTAGCATGGGTTACATAAATACATATATAAGTTAATATAATATTTTTTAATTAAAAAGATAGCAGTGTGTTGATACAGTGCTATGTGGGTGGCAAGCAATAAAGAAAAGGCAGGGAGACAAGTTAAGTAGTTCAGGTAGTGAATTGGACCTGCATTGAGTTCTGGGAAAAACCCATTTTTTTGGAAGCATACTTATGCCAGGCCTTTTAAAACCAGAGTCCTTCTGCATTTGTGACACTTGGGCCTGGGATGGAAATCATCCAAAGGATTTCATCTCTGTGCTCTAGGATTCGATCTCTTTTTTAAAAAAGGAGCTTTTTGGGAGGGTCAGTGACCACTTCTGGAATGTGTTAAATTAAATCCTTTGTTATCTACAGACAGACATCACAGGGGTTACAGCAGTGCAAACCTCTCTTCATTTCAGACCTTGTCACTGGATACTTTCTGCTTGGAGCAGGAGCGAAAGGCACACGATGTGGAGACAGGTGTCTCCTGAGCTTTTGGGTCCAAGCACCCAGGTCCTGCTTTTGTTCCTGTTATCTCCAAATCAGGAGAGGCTGCCTGAGAGAGGTGAGGACTTAGCACTGTGAGAAAGACCCACAGCTTTCTCTGGCTTTAAGAGAGCAAGTCCTGTCTTCGCTTACTCGTTATTTGTATAAAGGAAAAAGAAGTAATTAAGACAGAATAAACATCTGAAATATCCTCTTGAAAGCAAAAGCCAAAACAAGTGGGGGAAAAAAATCTGCCATGCAGCACTCCTTTGCATAACTGAGCACAGGAGCAGAGACAATGTGCAGGGCTGCCCAGAGGAGAGAAATACCTTGAAGCTGGCAGTTCACAGCACAGGCAGCAGACCATGGTGACAGTGGATGCTGTGCAAGTCAGGAATGACTTCTGAAAAATCCCACAGTTTCCCATTTCATCTATCGTTAGTCTTTTTCTGGGTACTGGACAACATACCAAAGGGATTAACAGCTTAATCATAGCTGATTCATGTATGGGGATCTGCATTGTTTATTTATTTATTTTGTTATCAGGAACTTCCTCTTAGAGGCATGGGAAACTGAGGCACAGAATGGTGGAATTACTTATTTAAATGTTGCCTATGGCAGGGGAAAAAACAGAAGCCTGTTGCTCAAATCTTACATCCCTTTATTACTCCTGTGCTGGTTTAATTACGGCTGGAATTACAGCTTGTTCCTTGCATATCCCTGACTGTTCTGACTGTAATGATATATGAGTACAATCTGTTGCTCACGTTTCCCTGATTTTTCTGACTGCAAAATGAGGTCGTTTACACTGCAGGTGAAAGTGCTAGAAAGGCTGATTGGCACCTCTTCACGTCCCTGGAGCTTTTTGCACTCCTAGGAAGTTACGTGGTGATCAAAGCCCAACACTTTGCAAAGGCACGGCGGTTTTGCAGGTTCGCTCCCCTGGTCCCAAGCAGTTTTACCCGTGAAAACAGAACATGGTACAACGGGCCGGACCTGATGCGCTGCTTTATCACAGCCTGCTGTCATTAATCTCCGCCTTTATGAATGGTGGGGAAGTGGCAGCTGTACACAAGGATAAACAGCCGTCGCAGCAGAGATGCTTTGAACTGCCGTGTTCCTTTGGGGAAGAGATTTGAGATAAAGCCGAATCTGGAAAGCATCAGTGATGGTGCACCG
>VZRX01006458.1:0-20488 GCA_013398075.1 Notiomystis cincta | reverse complement strand
CCCCGCCTTGCAGGGAGGTTTGCTCCGAGAACAAAATCGCCACCACCCGGTACCCCTGCCTGAAACCCACGGGCGAGCTCACCACCTGCTTCAGGTGAGCGCCGCGGCCGCGGAGGACGGGGGGCAGAGGGGGCGCGGGGCTCACGCGTGTCCGTGGCTGGGGACTCGCTGCCCGCGGGAAAGGCAGTGGGGGACACACGCGTGTGGGTGTCAGGCGCAGGGGCGGCAGCTGTGGCAGTGGTTTGTCTCCCCTCTGCTCTGTGCTAGCCCATCCCGGCATTCCCACCGCCCCGCGCACCGCGGAGCAGGTAACTTGGCCACATCCCTCCCTCGTTCCTCATCTCCCCTGGCAAGTCCTGCAGTTGTCCCAGGGAAGGGTTTCGATCGGGACAAATGTCACCTCCGAGACTTCTCTGGAGAGGGCACGGGTGGTTCTCATTGCTGTACTGAAGCCACGGACAGTTTCTGGTACAGTGAGAGAGGCTTCCTCTGACCTGGGTGTCCGGGACCACGTTGGAGCTACAGCTGCATCGGTTGCAGGATAATCAGTGAGATCGTCTGGATTTGTGCCACGTAAAAGATATGTTAAGTTAGGTAGATGAATCATGCTCTCAGAATAAGTAACTTCTTCAGCAACCAGCTCTGGGGGAGAAATTCGGCAGAGGTCTCTCAAATTAAGTAAGATGAATCTAATAATGAGTTTTCATTTTTCAGCTGTGTGTTTGAGAAACATCATCTGTTTCAATGATGACAGCTGTCCAGAGCAGTTGACAGTGGATGTGCTTTTTTGAAGAGCTGTACACAAAGTATAAGCACACACGTATCCCTTCACTGATGCCCTGGGGTTAGGCTCATCCCCACAGATGAGATGTTTCATGTATGAAAGCTGCTTCTTGTGAGAGTTTGCTCTGTGGAGGCAATTGTGCTCTGCCTGTGTGTGTGTGTGCTCACATGTGGCAGGGAGCCACTTCTGTACACCAAAACTACGATAACGCATGCAGAGAGTGTTACAGAGATTGTCCATCTCTTCTGTTTGGCATTAGTTCCAAAGAGCTGCAGACACATAGTGCAGCAGCACTGTCCCTCTCCCATGCTCTCAGGCTTTTTTCATGCTCTCTCAGCAGCCACAGCCATCTGGGACAGGGTTCTGCCACTGCCCAGTTCTTAGCAGCATTAGCTTCCTCCCAGTCCCTGGAAAGGGCCCTGCAGGGAGTGGAGAGCACCCTTCCCTACTTCCCTTATCACTTATCTTCCCTCTCTCCTTCCCTGTGAAGGTGAGGCAGAGCCCTCTTACTAGCAGCTCTGTAGTACCCAGTGGCAATACATTTTGGAGAGGGACAGCGTGAAAATTTTTCAGGGAAGGTTTTCAGGTACTTGGTTGAACCTGCAGCATTTCTTTGGTCTGGGGGCAGAGCACTGGAGTGGACAGGACTATACTGAGTGGGGAGTTACTGAATGAAGAAGCCAGAGTGCGTAAAGCAGCACACACATGACCATCCTGCTCCTTAGTGCACGTCCCAAAGTCCATCCAAGGAAAGTGATCCTCCTTTGTGTGTGACAGAGGAGGACTACACAGGCTCCACTGGCTGCTATGGACCACTGTGCAAAGAAAGCAGGACTCTGTCCAGCTGCCAAGTCCCAGTTGTGCTTTCTTTCATCCCTCCTGAGGTATTTCTGACCTTTGGGCTCTGGTTGTGACGAGCTTGCCTCCTCCTCCCCAGTTCTCCCTCTGCACAATCCCAAGTGATATTCACTGTCCCAAATCAGCACAGTCTGTGTGGATGACAATTTCCAAACTGCTGCATTGAACTCTTGTTTGAGTTCAAACATTTTCTGTATATATGACTTCCAATCCTCCCTTGCTTTAAAAAAGAAAAAAATCCCATTTCTGTGTAATCACATATTTTTAAGGTTTAACCTTTAGGCTCGGGCTCCATTCCCCACCCTGCGCGGTCTCTTTCGTGATGTCCGTGCACAAGAGCAGGGCAGCATCTCTGAGAGGGAGGTGTGCAGCTCAGCAGAGCAGCTCTGCACGAGCACATGCCTGAGCTGCAGCCTGCTGGCAGTCCTGCCCCTCGGAGCTGGGCCACGGAGTTCTGACACGGAGCAGCTGTATCACCCACCCGAGGTGCCGAACCCCAGGGGCAGAGCAGCACCCCCGTTGCTCAAGGTAGCAAGGTGTGCTCCCAGCAGGCAGGTGGGATTACCCTTGGCACAACACATTTTAATGTAAGATTCATTAATATTATGAGGTTGGAGTTGTTAACAAGATGACAGGAAACTTGCAAGTGTTGACTAATCCTGTGGTGCCCCAAGGCAGATTTTGTTTCATAGTACATTCAGGAGCTTAAGGATTCAGTTTTCATCTCTGGAATGACAACCAACACTTAAAGAACTTCAGCTTGATGGAAACTCAGCTGTGGCTTTAAGGAGCTTTCACTCCAGGTTTCAGATAAACTTGATTTTGATGTTCTAGAATTTATTCTTACAGCACTTAATTTTTTATCTTCCTAGACATCTTTTTCACAGTATTTCATAATGATAATAATTATGTAATTTATATACATTGTAAGAGGTAGATAAAGGGATAGTTAATGTCAGCTTCTATTTACTATTAGCAGACACACCTGACTTCTTTTCTAGGTCAAAGTACCTTTTGTGTAGAAATTATACAAACTGACACAAGATTTATGTCATAACACATCAGGTATAAGGCAACATACACCACTACTGATCATCTGTTCTGCAATTAGTTAAATAAAAAAAGGAAAACATATGATATTAGACATCAAAATTCCTGACTAGAATGCTTGATGGAAAGCAATTTCATCCTTTTATTCCTCCTGCTGGAATTCGTCATGAAAATCAGCATGTTTTTAGAACACTTCAATAAAAATAGCATCTTTTCATCACAAAAAAGTATTTCTTGATTTTATTTTTTTTTAACCAGATTTACTCATGATTAAAGATGATCCAAGTGGAGGGCCAAGCCAGAAGTGGGGCCAAGTGCTGAGAATCTATTGGCATTTTCCCTGTGGTCATAGCAACCACGTACACAATCAGATTTTTTTTTTTTTTGAATGTGTGCAGACTGGCCTTTGGCTTAGTTTGATTTGTTGTTTTTTGTTTTGTTGTGTTTTTTTTTTTTACATGTCCTCTGTATTTGTTTTCATAAGAGTACAGAGGAACAGATGCAAAAAGCAGAGGGAGCTAATACAAAATCTTTTCTGTGGAAATCTCATTTAAACTCTTATATGTAACTGCACCAAGTACCCAGTACTAACATCCCTAATCAGGTAGGTGTGGAGAAGAATTTCTGCAGATTTGTTGATAGTGGTATGGCCCAGTAGGACCTTGAATTCCTAATGTACACAAAAATTCATCAAATTTTAGGAAATTTGGGCAGCATGAGAATATGAAGCCCCAGTCTCATGTTACTCTTCTCCAGTTATTTGGATGTGATGTTAACCTGTTTCACTCTCAGACAGGCTTCTAAACACTTAATTGCCATGAAAAATTACACAAATGTTTTCTCCAGTACCTGTCACAATTCAGTTTGTGCATTTTCATCACAGTCCTTCCTTCATTTTCATTTTAAACAATGCTACTGTGCATTTTTGCTCTGGTCCAGAAGGAAAATCAGCATCTGGAACAGGCATCCCCTTGCTTCATCCTGATTGAGAAGCTGTGTTCCTGTAAGGGAGTGGTGGTGGTAGTTTTGTCACTTCCAGGTTCAGGAGGATCAACATCTAATCTAGAACAATTTATTAATTGGAGTTGCTCTCTTTTTTAAACTTGATCACCTCAGTAACTGTTGCATATTAGGAGAGCTAAATATTTCATTCTGTTAGACTTCAGAGAGTGTAGTGAATTATTCAGAAAGGCAATATATGCACTTAACAGAAACATTTGCTAGTGGGAAGCTGTTCAAAGTTGTAGGAAGATTCAAGCATGAAACACGTGAAAATGAGAACAGTTTTATTGCCTGGCTGCTCATCTCTTTGCCTACTAGACACTTAAATATTGTTGCAAGTTGATGTGAAAGAAATAGTTTTGCCTCTCCTCAGAAAATTTTTATAAAATGTCAAATTAAGGAAACAGGCATGAGTAAATCAGGCAGATGAAAATTTGGACCTGGATCAGCACAAAAGAAAGCTTTAGCTGTTTATGGGCTATGGGGAGATTTGGGTTTTTTTCTTCTATTCAGATGAAACCGTTAGTATAAATTAGTCAACAAAACTGATTTTTTTAAAAGCAAATAGGCTATTGACATGGTAAGAGAAATTATCCTCTTTCTCTGACATCACCATAAACAGTGTCCTGCCGTTTTTGCTGAAAATAAAGTGTGCAAGGACATGTTATACCCTATTTTTGTGTATATAGTGATGAAGACTGCTCCTGGTCCTTCATTTTGCAGAACCAGCAAGGATAAGCCGTTTAGAATTACGGTGTGGGGCAGAGTAATCCTAGCTAATGACAGTCAAGTCTTTGTAAAGATGAGCCAGAACTTTACATATATCTCCAAATAAGCCCCATGTTGTGGGACTTAAATCTTGGCTTAGAACTTATTCTGCAACTTTTCTTTTAGTATTTTGCAAGCAAAAGGTCTTTTAAATAGGACAAACACATTTCAGTATAGGTTGTCAGCTTGTTCATCTGATAGTTAGCAGCTACAAGTATTTTGCATCTGCCCTTCCAGCACTTCAGGTTTCAAGTTCTGCTGTAAGAAATTGTTCTACACTTCATAACAAAGGGACAATTCAAATGTATTGTGAAAGAGAATGAATATATATTTATACCCTACTTAGTTCTGATGCTAAACAGAGATCACATGCCTCCAAGAGCATTTCTTTTTACACTCTTGAATGCTGATACTGCTGGTGAAGCCCACTATTTTTATAGACTGTATCATTTTGCACATTCTTAAAAGATAAAAGTAATTGCAAATATGTTGGATTGTAGCTGTTTCACAAAGAGCAGCACTTTCACTAATGTGCCCTTGGGGACCGTATGCAATTCCTGGTTCCCAGATACTCAGCGAGCATGTAGCAGAGCTTTCCAACATGAGAAAAAAAAATTGCTGTATATAGTTTTGGAGCTTTCAGCTGGAGTAAGCAGGGATAATCTTCGGTCATCTTATCTTCTGACTTTACTTTTCATAAATTTCTTGTTTATAGTTGCAATTGCGTTTCCTCTCTGAAGTTTTGCTGACTACTCCATATCAATGAAAGTGCCTCAACTGATATATTATAATATAACAGTTACACAAGAAACTAACCTGATTAGAGCAAAGTACTGCCTGATCTCCAGTTATCTCGAAGGAAATGCATTCCATAGTAGAATTTTGCTGAAAATTTAGGAGAGAATATGATTTCAAATTTTGTATTGGTTTCAGAAAACCAAACATACAGCATACAGATATATACACATTTTAAAAAGAAATCTTCCAGGGAGCAGCCATCACAGGTAGAACTTTGTACACATCTGTGAATAAAATTTTGCTTCAATACAGTACTTTTTTACAAAACAGCATATGCTTCAATGATGCCAAGACATTCTTCCCAGCTTTCCTAGATTCTTTTTCTCACTATTGCTTTGGAAGTAGCACCTTCAAGTTTTATGGTTCTGACTGCATTCAGTCCTGAGTTTCATTCATTTTCCTTTGCTGTGATTGCCAAAGGAACAGATTGCTCAGAGACACATTGTGAATATCTGCTGGTTGAGGGTAGCACCAACACCACACAGTTGTCTGTAGACTTCCATACCGCATTTGGGTGGCCGTGACTTTCTGTGTCACTTTTCTGTCTTGAGTGCTAAGGAAGAGAAACTTAATTATTTATGGGTTTCCATGCTGTTAGGGACACCTGAAAGCTCAGCAGATGTGGGTGCTACTGTCTGCAGCAGAGTCCTGCAGCAAAACGTGGTGCTCCTGTGGGCTTCCTGTGCAGTGTCTCCTCTGTACAGCCAGTTCACTCCAAAATAAAACAGTTTAATTAATAGTCTTTAAGAATGTTGCAAAATTACCATGAGTGGTGCTCTCAGGTACGATGTGCTAATTAAAGGATGAGGTCAGGCAAGTGGTCATTCATGTAGTCCAGGAGTTTTTGATGTTCACATCAAAGCAGTTTGGAGAATTTTAGAACTGGCAAGCTGAGAGCTTTATGATAAGTGCCCTGCTTGGTGGTTTGATTGATAATGAAACCCAGGTGCTTTGCATTATGGTTTTCATCTACATAATATAGGGTTAAATATGAACTGACTTTCCTGGCCATGTCGTCTAGCTCAGAGACTCCAGACAAACAAAGTAGTAGCCCCAGGGCCTCCCATGGCTGATACGAAATAGGTAATAAAAATAGGCCGCCAAAGGGAACATAACGTTTGTAATTATCCTAAGTATTGTATATGCTCCCTAAGGTCAGGCAGTTTTGTCCTTTAAAAAGTGATTGTAGTCTCTCCTGCTAACAGCAGGATGTTATTGATACTTGTATTACTGCTCCCATTGTGGTAGACACTCATTGAGCTGAGTTGTTCTGTACTGATCGCAGACAAAACAGGCAGGACAGAAAAGGCAGGAGTGGAAGGATAAAGATATGGAGCAGCAGTGAAGAGAAAGGACAAAACCCCCAGGGGCATGGAGCAAGCAGAAAAAAGAACTGATATAGCCATACAAAGACAAAAGTTCCATCTTGGTGGTGGTTTGTGTGACAGATACGTGTGTGACAGAAGGGAGCTAATCACTCCCCAAAGAAGTATAATTTAAATGCTTCCAGGCTTCTATTTAAGTTGAGCCCATGAAAACAAAACATCAGCCAGAATTAGATAGAAACCCACACGCAGGCACCCCTGGGAGGATTCCTGTTCTCCCAACTGGGCTTGGAGCTTAACTACAGGCACTGATGCATCTTCCCTTGACAGCCTCTCCCCTTCCTTCCTTCCTCAGTCTGGAAAATCTCTCTCCCTCTCTGTAGTGTGTGTCTGTACAGGGGCAGGAGGGACAGCTTACAGGCAGATATTTAAATTTCCCTTTCAGTCCTTGCTCAGTTCAGATTGCCTGCACTCCTTGTCATAGCAAAGAGTTATTGGGAAGTAGTTGAGCATGAAATATTTAAACTACTTGTGGAATAGCAGGCTAGCTAGAGATTCCAGGTAAGACAGGATTGCCTGTATTCTGCTGTGAAAGCCATTGCCCAGTACAAAGAACGTGTGAGCAACAGGTTTTTTGAGCCCTCTGCTGTGCTGGCCTGTTTTTCTGTCATTGCATGGTTGGAAGGAAAATTACTGTGTGTGGGGAAGAAGGTCACAAGCAGCAGGTATGCAGGAGATGCCGGATGTTGATTTACAGATAAACAGTTACACTGTACCTGGGATATATCTCATTTCAGATTGCACTCACTCTTGTGCAGTGCTGGTCATTTGGGGCATGTGTGATTTTGGGATTCATTAAAATTGTGCTGAATTCTCACAAGGTTGAATGTAATATTTTGGTTTTGCCTCCACCTGAGTCCTGAGATGACTTCTGTCTCCAAGTGTGAGTCATTGCGGAGTGTTCAGTACCCATGTCATTCCAGCTGGAGCTGTTGGGGATGGCACAGGGCTTTGTCATAAGTCAGTGGCAGGGAGAAGGTCTTCTCTGGAGACTTTGTGGTGCTTACATCTCATACAGACCACGTGGATGACTCCAGGGTGCCGCTTTCTAATTGGGCCATCACCCCAAACAAGCAAAGCTGACTTCAATTTACAGTAAAAAAAAAGCTTCCCCCTAAGTCTGCTTAGAATTCTTTTTCTCTTTGTTGTCCATTTTCTCTTTGCCTGGTTTCAGTTTTCAAACTAATAGTGGCTTCTTTTGTAAACTAACAGTAGCAAATGTCACTCTGCTGCTCAACTTTGCCATTTCTTCTGTGTGGTTCCAGTTGCAGGAAGAGACAATGGAAAGCAGGATCCATACAGTGCTAACTTGATTTCTTCTTGGCCTAGTAAAAGAAAGCAATTTGTTTGCATCTCCTTGAGAGTAGCTCTGTTTAACAACTGAGGAAAAAAACAATTTCAGTTTTAGACAGTAATATCAGAGCTTAGTGTTTGGAAAATCCTTCTCCCTGAAAGAGTGTTTTCCATTGTGTTGTGTTGATTTCATTGCTGATCCTGGTTCAAAAAATGAAGTACAAGACCATCAAGCATTTAGTGTACATCCAGCTATTAAAAATAAGTTCTTCTGAGTTTCTTTGTTAGTTTCAAGTTCTAACCACATTCATTTTAATTGACAATCTGTGCTGTAATTGAAACAAAGTGAAATACACAGTGTTTATATTAACTGTATTAATTTTAGCAGCCACTCAATAGTAAACACACATTAAACAGAATTTTCCCCCGTGCTTTTCAAATGGACTGAGAGATAAAGTGGTGCATACAGAGTGTTTTAAGTGGGAAAGAGAGGCAAAATCTAAGCTATAGTCCAAGTTTTTAAATGGATAATTTTTGGAAAATGAATAACCTTATTATAGGTCAAAGGCAAGTTATTGTAGAGCATGAGCTTGGAAAAATATAAGACAGTATTCAGCTGGGCTAGCAAGCATATTATTTCTCCTTCTATTGAAAAACTACTGGTGCATGGCTTCTGGTGTAAAACAGTAGTGTTCAGGTTGGCTTCATCATCTCATTATCAACCCTCAAGGAGGAAGTATGACCACCTAATTCTCTGAAACAAAGTGTGCAAGTCCAAGAAGTTATACTGTACACTCTTCAAAATGGATGAAGAAATATATTAAGTATCATAAATATATTTCATGAGAAATGGATGAATGCTGAAAATATAGAAATCTGTGAAAGTGCACCCAGAAAAAAGTGTGTTCGGTACTCTTTGTATAAGAAAGAGAAAATAACTTTATTGGATGCATTTTTTCTTTGTAAATAACCTCCTGCCCAGAGCTCCAATGTCTCTGTGGAATGTTAATACTTCTGTGATCACATTCAACACATTTAATGTATGTTGTAAACCAGACATCTTGCCTACTGAATAAGATGTTATTAGCATACTCAATTTTCAGTAAAGAGTTTATTATCATAGCTGCACCAAAATAGCGGTGTCGTTTCCTAAACATTGCTCTCTGGAATTCTGACAAAACCCCTTAGTTTAGGGATTATTGCCTTGGAGATTTGAAACAAAAATAGCCAAAGGGAAAGTTATTTAATCTTTACAACAGCATCTGTGGAAAGAGGAAAAAAACAGGTGAAAACAGGGTTAAGGGTCTTTGGTAGTTCTAAGTAGTTGAGAAGTGGAGAGTGAGAAAGGGACTTGAGGGACCAGGACTGGAGCTACTGTTTGGTAAATGCTTAATCCTACTGGGAATATGTGCTTTAACTGCAGCTTCCTGAGGCAGGAGTAAGGAGCAGTGGCAGACAGAGAGTGCTGGCAGTCTGGGCTGATCTTTGGAATTCTGTAGCATGATGAACCCAACTGTTGGTTTGCACAGTGGCCTGGGCAGTCTAAGGGCAAGTGGTGCCTCAGACTATGACTCTTGTGGTGCCTCAGATGTTGACTTCTTGATATGTTACTTAATGGGCTGCTTGTATGCAAAACAGTATGTTTGCTTAGGCAGTTATATAAGGTTGTTTTGATGTATATTTGGATTTTAAAAGCTTATTAAGAGTCTGTTTTGTTTTCCACGAGGAAAGTGTATGTCTACTCCACTGGGCTTCCCTGGAGGCCTGGAGAGATAAGGAGCCTATGGCAAACAGGTCGTTGGGTTTTTTGTGTTTTCTTTTTTTGTTTGTTTGGTTTAGGACTTCTTGCTTCTTTGTTTTGTTTGTTTGTTTTTTGTTTAGTTTGTGGAGGTTTGTTTGGTTTTTGTTTGTGTTTGTTTTATTCTTAGAGTTTTCATGCAAGAGTATTCGATTCAAGCTCTTCTCATTTTAAAATTAAGAAACACAAAATGGAATGGGGAATGTAATTAGAAATAGAGAATATGGGATTAGTTTTTATTCTGCCTTATCCTACTCTCCTTCTAGCTTGTCTAATAGCAAACCAGAAGATATTGAACATGCTCCTTCTAAGAGTGTTGCCCTGCTCAGCGTCACACTTCAGTTCCCTACACTTCTAACTTCCATCAATGCACAGTGAATTAGGGATGACAGAGGGAAATGGGACAATCTGACATTTCCCAGTTTTCAGACATTTGTGTTCAGAGTCTGCTTTAGGAATCCAGGCTCAGATTCTTTTCACTGTATATGGTCAGTAAGGAGAAAGGGAAAGAGTTACCTTTCACAGCAAGCTAACATGACATTTCCTCTTAGTTTTAAAAGTTCTTAAAGAGAAATGTTTGCTGTCATATAACCTCAACAAAGAGCTTTATCCACAGCGTTTTGTGAAGACAGACCTGCATTCCTGGATCTCCTCTGGGTTTGAAGTAAATTCAAAGTGCACTCAAACCTTCTCCTTGTGTTTGATCTTAAATTGGGCCCTTTTCCTGCAGAAGTTTCTCTGTGTGCACAGGAACTTAAAGAACGCTTTACGAATGTGTCTGCAGGACTGGTCCCTTTTTGATTTTTCTTATAAGCTCACCTCTGTTAAAAGATGTCTCTTGGTCCCTGCATGGGTACTAAAGAGGCTGTATGAAAAGATTTGCAGAGGTTTGCATTTCCATAGCTCTACTGACTTTCCTGGACCTACACCAAAGTGCGTCAGTTGGGGAATTCTTCATAATTATTCTTAGCATTCCACGAAAAGAAAAAAAAAAAAAAGAATGCAGAAAGATGTTAAAGCAGATTGAACGCATCTTACCAACAAAGCAAGTTCTCTGCTTGGTCTTCCAAGCTGAGATTCTTGGCCAGAGCCTTGCTTGTGCTGTTTGTTGTCCTCGCACTGACCCATACTTGAATTTGTGGCTTTATTGACCGTGCCTGGAAGGGTCCTGGACGGTGCCCCTCCAGATTTACATCAGTGGGAGCACTGTGATCCAGGGAGGCAATGGGGTTTAACCTTAGGAGGGACTTGCCAAGAGTCCAGTTCTAGGTCCTGGGCTTTATTTCCCTGCTCCTTGAGGAGCTCTATCACGCCAAATTCTATTTCCAGGTACCCATTAAGGTTTTCTATCGGACATCAATATTAGCTACTTCTGCAGCTATAAAATGGAGGAAAAAGCCTAATTTATGCCTCACAGGGAAGAATGAGAACCTGAGAGCTTATGCTGAAGATGTAGCATTCCTGTTACAGCAAAGAAGATTGCTGTAAATCAAATGTTCAAGTAAATTTCTGGACTTTGTTTACGTTGGTGATTTGCTGTCATTCCAGTTCAACAAAATACTACTGTTTGAGATAAGAAGAAAAAATGCTCATTTTTTAAAGTATATTTTTTCATATCTACCAAGAGACAAATCAGATTTTTGAGTTGTTTTCTTATGTTTCAAAAGTATCCAGAGTATTTCCACAGTGGGAGTAAGCTAATGGTACATCACTGGAACATCTCCAGTGAAAACAACTGTGGCAGAGTGAAAAGAGCAGTAGAAAACAAGTAGTCGGGAACAACAATGGCAAAAATACACATATATTTATTTATACATCCTGGTTTGCAATGTAGACCTCTGGATATTTTTAAATACCAGTAAAAGTAGACTTCAAACATTTTCATTGACCTTACAGCCATTACAGTTATAAGTAGTTCCAACGAAAAGAAAACTCTTCCAAGAAATTTTCCTCAAGGACTTGACAAAGATTTAATACAGGACAAATATATCTTCAGGATGGAATTAGAGGGGAAACTCTCCTGTGTTCAGATTCCTCTTAATTGTGTGTTAGGTCTGAAGACCCTGGCTGTATTCCATATTGTTCCATTTGTTGCTTGCCTCTGTAAGGCTTCTCTTTTGGAAGAAAGAACCAAACAAATCTAGCAACCCTTTTATTAAATGCCATCTTGACCTTGCTTCTTGGAAATATAATGGCCCAAAGGATGAAAAATTATAGCAAGTGTTTATTACTGAAATCCAGTCTCAGTTGTGAGAAGATTAAGTGTTTCAAAAGATTTAATATCCTGCCTGCTTCAATGGGATGCATGTGGAAAAGAGCTGCAAAGCAGCAGAGAGCTAGGAATGGCTGTGTGATATCTTGCTCTGTAGGCATGTGGTTGATATTTGTGGGAAATGCTTGAGAATGTGAGTTTTAGAAGTGATCCTAGCCAAAACCCTGATCTCCATATCAGGCTGCTGTGGGGAAGACTTGGACCACGTTCCCTTACATCATCCCAAACTACCTGATGATAGTTGCAGAGAGAAGCAGAGACTCTCAAAATATGAGTTTGGAAGTCAAGTGTCAAATTGGTGTTCTGCAGCTGGATATCAATATCTGAATGAAAAGCTACATCAACCCTGATTTTTTTTGTAGGAAAACTGTAGCTCCTAAGTCCATTTGTATGCATGGAAAAGTCTGTTGATTGGAAGGTTTATTTGGAGAAGCAGGTTCTTGATAAATACAGAAACAGATGCTAGCTTCTATTTGAAATAAGTTTTATTTTTGAAAGGGTTAAACTGAAGATTTTAAGTAATTCCAAGTTTTTCCTTATTCCTGAAGACAAAATGAAGTTGTTTGTCTTTGGAGATGCTTTTCCATCTTTTACTGCATTGAAGGAAAACATTCCCCATTTGAAAGACTCCCTGAAACATTTTGTGATACCTTTATGAAATGTAACTTAGTTTATTGGGCAAAACATTTTTTTGCAGCACTTCTTACTGAAATACAAGTTTTACAAGTAGATGCAAGATGGTTTTCATTATTTGGTAACAGACATACAGAGCACTGCAGATTATCTGCCTGCTTTACTCAGACTAAATGCACATCTTTGAAAGACTTTGAGAGGCACAGACACCTGCTGCTTTTTGTTTGCATTTTTTGGTACTGATTTTCATACCATTTCTTTTTATAAATTTCCTTCTTAAAGAGTAAATTTTCCACAATGCATTTTTCTGTTAACTGCTCTGAGGTAATTCGTAGGCTACATTTGGATGTTCCATCATTCCCTTTGTAAAGTCAATGTTTAGATGGAGGATTAGCCATCCTAAAGTTTTCCTTTTACAGTATATAGCTGCAAATCATAACAAAATGAAACAATTTATAAACTTACCATCTCAGCTGTTGAAGTTAAAAAGGTTCTGACAGTCTCTTAGCTGTCTGTAATGGCAAAGTATGGATTCTCTTGGAAGAAATTTAGGCTGAGGTATGACAACATGCACACATAAAAATGCTACATAAATTACTCCCTCATCCAAGAGACCATGAATTTGGTCTTGATGTTTGGTTTGACCTTGTGTTTGGTTTTAGTGCCTGTGAACAAAAAAATTAGCTGGAGTCAAAATCTGTTTTGCACCGCTAGTGCAAATTGGATATAGTTCCATTGGCTTTGATTGAACTTCTCTAGATTTATGCTGCTTTAAATTATTGTGAAAATAAGATTTAGTCCCTGAAATTCAGCTTTTGTGAGGTCTCCCAGTTCCCATCAGGATGAAGTAATTTGATTGTATTTTACAATAAATCATCTAACTCAGCAACTGTTGTGTATGAGCAATTAAGTTCTGGTTTTTTAGAACTCTTCTCTTTCACCATAGATTTTTGAAGTTATTTTTGATTGTCAGTTATGCAAGATTAAAGGCAAAAAACCCAAAACAAAACAGCAAGAAAAAAAGCCCCAGCAAAACCCCAGCAAAACCCAGATTTCTTGCATAATTTGTTTGGCTAGTCAGCACTTCTGGGCTGTTTCTAAATAAATAAATAAAATGTGTATAATTTTTTTAAAAAGTTGGAAATCTTCGATGAACTGATATGTCTTCACTAAAGACTATGAGACTTTGTATTTTTAGCCCTGTCCTGTCAAGATCAGTGTAAGTTTATTCTCAGCCCTGTGATGCCCTAACAGATGGATGATCAAACCATTTGGATGTTTCAACCCACTGAGCTGGGTAGGAGTCCAATGCCTATGTATCACCTGAGGATCTGTGCTCAAGTAGAGGGTACAAGGAGTAAAAGGATTAGGAAGGAGTGGTTAATTCTGGTACGTGGTAGAATTTTGCAGCTTGGTGATGTGAAAAACAAAACAAAACAAAAGAAAACCAACAGGTCACAAATATCATTTTAGAATATGATTAACTCTGTGTTCAATATCTTTGTGTGACTTTGTCAAGTCAAATAGGAAGATGCTCTGTATTCCCTCAACTTCACATCACTTTCTCTGAATTCTCCTGTATTTATCAGCATCCCTGAACTGCAGACTGCAGAAAAGATGCCTCATTTCAAGGTTGTGTCTGCTCCTTCCAGATGACAAGACAAAACATACTCTCTCTTTTCCCTTGTTAATTATCCAGGAGTCTCAGCACTGGTTTTTATTACAGGTCTGCATTTTTCCCTTCCTAGATATGTCACTTTAACTCATGAAGTTTTTGTGCAGATCCCTGCAAAGTTGCCTCAAAATTTTCTTTTTTATTTGCTTGCAAACACCTTAACTAAAACAGTGCTGCAAGTAAGCAGAGAGATGGAATAGACTTAAGCCTTGTCAGGAGTCTGGGGAGAGTGTTTAAGTCTGCCAGTGCAGGAATTGGATATGCCCAGGAGGGAAGACCTACCAGCATGGGAACATGGCAGGATTACACTGTCCTTGTTCCATGCTGTGTGACATGGTACCACACAGTGAGCCCGAGAGGAAATTAAAGACATGGATCTGATCACAAATGTAAAAATGAATTTGTGATTTTGAACAGAAAATTAATAGTGGATCATTTTTCTGGGACACGTAGAGCTGGAAATGTAGAGATGCAGGACAAGCATCCCTGAGACCACTGATCTGGCATGGCAGCAGCAAGGGAAAATCCTATTAGCTTGAATAAATAAGGGGAGAATTACGTCTTTGAAAACTCTGGACTTCTTGTTAGAATTCAGAGAAAAACAGAGTGTTTCCCCTGGGGTAAGAGGGGTGAAGAGGTGCTCTGAAGTGCTCCTTGTTCTGTCATCTGAGAAGAGCCAAAGGATATGCATCTCAGGGGAGAAAACTGCATGTTCTGTCTGCTTCAGACATGTCACTCCAGTCAGCTTTCTCCAGTGTTTTCCTAGAGGAATATATGCAATCGCTGGAATGTTTGTGCTTTTCTAACACTCTTGCTTGGTGGATCATCGCCTCTGGTACTTAAATGTCTGGAAATGAGATAAAATAAATAGTGGTCTAAACTTGGCAGGAATTGATCCCCAACAGGGATTACCTAAACTGTTTGCAGTTCCATGTATCCTTTAAATAGCTTGTTATAGGTAAAATAAATTTATCTGGTCCAGTGGGAGTGTTGGGGCAATTGTCTCTTTAAGGAGATGACACTGCAATGAGAAACTTATCTGCTGGGCAAGGCACAGGAGGAAAGGTTTGGTTACTGGACAACCAGGAATTGGAAATGAGAAAGTCAAGTGTGGTGGCAGAGTCTACGTGGTGATGTCTTTTTAGTAGTGGTGAAAAATTTGTAATACTGCTGTGCAAACCTGTGACAAGACCTCAGCTGGAAAAACCTGAGTAATCCTGGTCATTAACTTGTGAGGATGAGGAGGCATACCTGCCACAAGGCTTTCAGAAACAGGGACTGCCCATGTGGTGGCAAGGGGGAAGTGGTCTAGAGAGGGAAAGAAGCAGTATCCCTCTTGGAAAGATAGAAGGCAGTCCTAGTTAAAAAATGATGTAGTTTTTCTGATGATGAGTACCAAGCTTTAAGATGTGAGTCTTGATAGATGTAGTGCCATATTCATGTGAAAATCATCTTCTGGATTTGGGACGGGTTTGCACTGGGAATTCTGGACACGGCCATGGCACCTTGCAGGCATCTTTTTGCAAGCAGCCAGCTTGGAGTGGCCTTCCCTCTGCTGCAGAGCTCAGATGCTTTCACTAGCCAACCAAACTGTGTCCTTATGTGTGTCCTGTAGCTGTCTAGTGGCCAAGCTGAGCCAGTGTATTCCCAGCTCCCATGGGAAGTGCCAGTGTCACCTTCACACCTAAGAAACCAGCAGCCCCCTGTGGTCCTGTTTACTCCAGCCTGGAGGTGTTTTGTGTCAGCACAAGCAGGGTGTTCAGGACACCAGCTCAACCCCTCACACTTGCACCAGTGCCTGTGGTTCTACCACTGATTACTTCAGCAGGATGGGAACCCTCAGGCTCACACAGTCATTATCTGGTGCCTCAAAATCATGAGCTCCTTCCTTTTTGGCGTTTTCACTGGGCTTTTAGTCTTGTTATTGAATGTGGTGAATGTGGGAAATCTTATCTCTTGTCTGAATGACTTCCATGGCTGTGCTCACATCCTGTGATGGTGCTGCCTCTTTATGAATGTCTCCCTTGTCATTGTTAGCAGGGAACAAATATCCCTGGAAATAAACAAAACAAGGAAATATAGAAAATACTTGCTATAAACCAGAGTTGTGTTTAAATTGAAGGTTTTTCCTAGGAGCTTACTAATACACATTTAGAGCAGAGCATTCTTTGTCTGGTCCTGAATGTTGATTTTTCCTTTTGAATCCTAGCAGGATAACAGGGGGAGTTTGAAATGTCAAGAGTCTCTTTCATGGATCTAAATCATGACAAGTCTTTTGTACACAATGATTTAAAACCTGAAAAGGAGTTAGAGCCTTAATGTCATGACCATGCACAAATTATTGAAAAATTAAAATTTTAATTAGTTTACAGTATGGTATTGTACTACTTTTTGAGTGTGGAGAGAAATGTTTGAGTCTGCTTTTCTCAGTACCTGATCAACAGATTTTAACATCAATCAAACAGACAGTATCTCCAGGGATACAATTTTGGGTAATAGCCATGATGTTGTTCAAAGAACAGAACTTCTGCTCTTTATGTAGTTGTTCCAAGTGGCAGTTTGGGGATTAAATGTCTCAGGACACATGTAAAAAGAGAACTTTTTGTATGCATGCTGCCTGCTCAAATCCAGCCTGGAGGCTGCTGGTACACAAGCTGGGATAGTTTGGCTTTTCTGTCTTCTATGAGGAGAGTGAAGAAGTGAGTTGTCTTGTTTAGGTGATTTTCAGAAATTCTCATTACCAGATAGTAAGAGAGCAAAGACTTAACCTGGAGGTTGACTCTCCAGTGACCCTTAAAAGTTGGAATAACTGAGAAAGCAGCAGTTGCACGGTAAAAGCTGAGAGTTAGCTGAGGGCTGAGGAGACTGTTGCTGTAACAAGGACTGAACCCATGCCAGCAGAAAGCTGATACAGCAGCGACATGAGCGATACTATCTCCCCAACAGTCGTGACTGCCTTCCAGAGGCTGCAGGGCCAGACCTTGGGTTTGCTTAAGGCCACATGAAGACAAAATACATCCTTTCTGTACTACTGTAAACAGGGATCTGAAACAGGGTAATTAGCATTATTACAATCAGCTCTCTGCTTTGTCCAACTTCTCGGTGTGTTTCTCATCCAAGAAGGACAGAAGAGTCTTTGAAAAAATAATTTCCACCAAGTTTAAATGACTCAATGGCCAGAAGGAGAGAGGCTCAATTTTGTCATTTGTATAAATTGCCCCATCTAGATGATTTTTACCATTAGTAGGATTTTTCTATGGAATGAGGAGTTACAGGATGAAGTCAAGGCAAACATGTCCCAGCCATACACTCAACTTCCAACCCGACATTTAGAGCTGTTTTCTCCCAGCCTTCCATATTTAAGGGTCATTACCAGAGATACCAGAGATTTTGGGGAAGATTCTGCTCTTTTAATTATTTTTTAGATCCTTGGGACATAAATGAAGGACAGGACAATCATGAGTCATGGCAGCAGACCAACACCAAAGGCATTGTGATCGCTTAACAGAAAGAAGCCCAAGCTTGCCAAATATTTGCAAGTTACTGGCACATTTAGTCCTAGGCACAGACATGGCTAATTCTTGAGACATAGCCACCACATGAGATAGTAACTAGTTGCCAGGAGGGCTCAGGGTGCTGAGAGTTACTAGAGGAGTAATGCAGCCTCACAGGTGCTTGGTTTTGGCACATGCCACATGGTGACAGTCCTGTAACTTCATATATAAAACAAACAGAATGGAAAAAATATAAGCAAATAAACAATGCTAATTTTCACATCATGATGAAACTGTTAAGTGAAATTTCATCTGTGTCAATTTAACAACCTGACAAGTCTTAGATGAGGAGATAGAATGGGCTAAATTAAAACTTTTACAGAAAAGAAAAGCAGTGGATTTCAACTTGTGGGGGTTTTTTTGTTTGTTTTCGTGTTTATGTTTTGAAAAAATTAGGATGCTATTGTGATGAAGTTACGTGCTGTGGGTCAATGTGTTCCCAAATGCAATTTTGAAATAAAACAAATCTCAAGCCTAAACTCCCTGAGTTTGGACAGAGACTGCCCCTTGAACTAGTGGGAACACCAGCAAGCAGCAGCTGACACCTCAGTGCCGCTGAGGAGCCAAGCCAACTTTTAACTTTTCAGATGGATCAGGTGGCTGGAAATGTTTCCCACAATTGTATCCTATCTCATTCTCCAATTTTGATTTTGATTTTGATTTTTTTGTTGTTTCTCAGTACAGAGATTTTTGTGTGTGTGTGTGTGTGTGTGTGTGTTGGGCACCTAGGAAAGGAAGCCAGAAATAAGCCAAATATTTTTATCCAATTACTTGTTACAAGCTAAGAGCAGTTGCTGTGTCTACTTCAGGATCTGAATATATAGTTCCAGTTCTAAAGCCAATAGTTGTATCTCATGCTGTGATTTTGGCACAGATTTCCAGAGGGGGGACACTTTAGCAAAAATGGGTGGAGATCTCAGGAAGCATTAACTTTCTTGGAAAAGTCTAAGATGACCAAATATTATGGGAGAAAATGGAAGAACATGAATTATCTCTATTCTCTGGAGAGGTATCAGTAATAAGGTTTTCTCAGACAATATATGATGTTTTATATTTATCAATTGAACTGAAAATCCAAAGGTAAAATCAGGACTGGAAAGCACTTCATAGGCTCTGACACCCCACAATGTCTGTAATTTATACCTGGGTTATAGGGAAATGTGAAACAGTATTTTAAGCTGAGACAGCTGTAAGCTTGCTGTAATTTTTAAGAAATGGCAAAACTAGCAAAGAGCCATAATTTTAATCGGTTTTAAGATCTCTGTTCCACTTGTCTTGAATATGATCTCAATGCACACTGCAGAGTGAAATTAGCAGAGGAAACGCTGTTTTTAAAGTAGAAACTAGGTACATTTTCTTATATTCTCCAGCCATGCAGGATTTTGGGGGGAAAAGAGATGACTGTTGCTAACTGGTATAAAAATTGCTTTTCCCTACAACATAGATTGCTATTTACCATCTTCATGTAGAAGATTTTCAGACACTCATATGGCATTTGTTCATTTTTTGGGTTGGTCTGCGGTTTGGGTTTTTTCTCCTAAACTAGGCTGGTGTTTTTAATTTCTGTTACTCATAGCACTGATGAGATAAATGAAGCACCACAGGGGCCCTGAGGATACAACTGGTGTTTCATATTCAGGGGAAGCCGGGGGAGCTGTAAATCCTCTAAGAAGGACGCTGTGAACACAGTAACTTGTGAGGAAAAATAATCCTGAGCCTTCCTCTCCCCAGCATCCCAGCATCCTTCTGGCTGCCTCCCAAGGGAAGAAGCTGTGGGCTGTTCATGTGGATGCACTGTGGGGATGGGGCACATCCCACTGAGGGCACTCTCAAGAAACAAGTCCAAAACATATCTGTGCCTAATAAAAGGAGCTCCTGCCACTATCAGGATCTCCCATCAGCTGGCATCAAAGCTAACTGGGTGGGGAAGGGGTAGGAGGTTCCATGAAGTGCCCACAGAGCTCCAACTGTGGTCTGTTTTCAGGAACAATGTAATGATACTGACTGTGGGATAGAAACCTAAATTGCTTGCGTTTCTGCTGACATTCTGCCAGTGGTGTTTCAGAGCTCAAGACCACACAAGGAAAATGGTGTTCCAGGATATATTGCCTCCTTAAGGAGAGGCTGTGAGACTATGACCTAATGTTTATAATTGTAAGAGTTATTGAGAGTCAATTGAACACGCAAAATTCCCAAGTGACTGCATTTATCACTTGTGTGATTAGCATGCTTGTGGAGTATAAACAGCTGAACAGATCCAAACAGTTGATGAAGTTCATTAAGAGAAAGAAAATTTAAAATACGTTAGATATTGTTGAAAATGTAGGTAAGGCATGATTTTAACCCGTGGTTAAAAAGAGGATGATCAAAGGTTTTTTAATGGGCTTTTCATTATTGCTGATCCCCCGTAAATGTCTGGGGAAATAGAGTTTACTTGGAAACTGGTAGGAATATTGATAGCATCAATGGACTTCACAGGATTTTCCACATTCAGATATGAAAGCCTGCATTATGAATTACTCCCGAGAAGGTTTGGTTTTCACAAAATGCTCCTAAGATGATCTTTACTTTTAGAATAATTATATTAAAATATGCTAAAATATATAGCATAGTCTTTA
>VZRX01006456.1:0-10212 GCA_013398075.1 Notiomystis cincta | reverse complement strand
AATTTTAATTTTAATTTTTATTTATTGTAATTTTTTTGCTGTTGGGTTCAAATCCAACACTTCCAGTGCAATATCAAATCCTTGGATCCGGTGGGAATTTTATCCCCTTTCCTTGGAATTCCAGGGGAAAAACAGACCCCAAACCATGCGGAGGCTGCTGCTTGTGAGGTTTGTGTTCCCTCTTTTTCGTTGGGATTGGAGGAAAATTCACTCCAAGTTTTTCCTGGAATGCACTTCCATGGATAATCCCTGATAATTCTGTATCCATCCATTATTTCCCGGGAATAAAAATCCTCTCTGAGCTTCTCCCGTTGTTTCCCACCCCCCAAAATCGCCAGGAGAGGAAAAGAAACTTCCCACACTTCGTTTTTCCATGGATTTCCACCAAATCTCTGGATTTTGTGGCTGGGATGAGATCTGGGAGCTGGACGAGTCCAACCCAGGATTCCCAAATGGAAATACTTTGGATTTGAGGGATTTTTCGGGATGTTCTTTGTGCCATATTTTTTATTGTTGTGGACTCTCATCTTTTGTGGGTTAAATCCCAAAAAAACCTGGAATATTCCTTGGAAACTCCATCCCAGAGCTGTACATTGGCTGAATTCCATGTGCCAGGAGGATTTTCCACCTGTAATTCCTTCGTATTAAATATCTTGGAATTGTGATTTTTCTCTCCTGTCTTCACTTCTCTGGGAATTGCGGGAAAAATCCATCCCGGTTTTCCTGTGGAATGAGATGGATCCTGTGGGGTTGGGCTTTGGGATGAAAAATAGGGAAAACATTCCCTGGATGGGCTTTGAGCTTCCAAGCCCGACCATTCCCACATTCCGTGATCCTCGGCAGGGATGGGAGGAGAAATTCCAGAGGGGCCTCAAAATCCCGGAGAAATGGGTTCCTCGGGAAGTTGGACAAGAAGAAATCCTGCCCTGGGGAGGGAAAATCCCGGGAATTGGGACATGCTGGGAATGCCCAGCTGGAAAACAGGAGTTGGACATGGAATTCCCGGATGGATTGGGTTGGAAGGGATTTTTAAGGATCATCCAGTCCCAACTTCCAGGGACACCTCCCACTATCCGGGACCTCGGACATTCCAGGGATCCAGGGGCAGTCCCAGCTTTTCCAGGAATTCCATCCCCATATCCCACCTTTTCCCGCTCTCTGGCACCTTAAGGCCACTGCAGGAATTTTCCATAGATTGAATTCCCAGCTGCTTTCCCACCCAGGAATTCCCTCTCCAGGTCCTTCCCTAAAATCCTCGGGAGCTGATCCTGGTTTTTTTTACACTGCTGGAACATTTCAAGGCTTTTCCCATCTGGGAATCACCGATCCCGCTGTTTTCCCTGGAATTTGGGCATCCCTAGGGATTTTCTCCCCCGGGGGGTCCCTTTGGGTTGGATGGGGCGGGACAGGAATCTTCAGGAGAGGATTTCTCCCATCCTGCTTTTCCAGCTGCTGCTGGATGAGGGGAAATCCACAGCTGGAGCTGGGAATTCTCAGTCCCCTCCCAATTAAATGGGCAAAAAAAGGGAATTTTGATGAAAAGGATGGGAAAAAAATGAATTTTTAAAAATTTTTGGGGATTTTTTTTGGTAGAAAATCCGAAAGTGTTTTGTCTTTCCATGACCTTTTATGGAATCATGGAATGGTTTGGGTTGGAATGGATTTAAAATCCTCCATTCCAGCCCCCAGAGAACAGGGACACCTCCCACTATCCAAGGTTGCTCCAAGCCTTTTTTTCCAGGAGAGATGGATCAGGAATGGGATGATCCTTAAAGTCCCATCCAGCCTAAACCATTCTGGAATTCTGGGATTCCGGAATTCCGGGATTCCGGGATTCTTTGTGCCGTATCCTTGACTCCTTTTGTTGGCGGTAGATCCCGAACTCCATGGAATTCCACTCCAGCCTGAGACTCCTGCTCTGACAGGGGGTGAAATTCCACAAGGAATCCCAAAATTCCCATGTGCTACTGGATTGGAGAAATTCCAAGAGGGAATTCTGTGTCCCAGGTTTCCAATGAGGAAACAAAGCCCAAACCTGGAATTCCCCAAGGATGGCTCCATGGGGGATCCACCCTCCAGAACAACCCGGCCTTTTCCATGGATCATCAAACAAGCCCGGAGATTTCCAAATTCAGGACTTCTTCCCACACCAGCCTGAGATTCCTGCTCTGACAGGGAGGGAAATTCCACAGGGGAATCCCAAAATTCCCATGTGCTCCTGGATTGGAGGGGCTCCAAGATGGGATTCCGGGTTCCAAGAGGGAATTCCATGTCCCAGATATTGGACACGGAAACAAAGCTGAAACCTGGAATTCCGGAGCCCTCAGGGATGGCTCCATGGGGGATCCACCCTCTGGAACAACCTGGCCTTTTCCATAGATCATCAAACGAGCCCAGAGATTCCCAGATTCAGGACTTCTTCCCACACCAGCCTGAGATTCCTGGTCTGACATGGGAGGAAATTCCACAGGGATATCCCAAAATTCTCATGTGCTGCTGGATTGGACGGGTTCCAAGAGGGAATTCCGTGTCCCAGGTTTCCACTGAGGAAACAAAGCCCAAACCTGGAATTCCCCAAGGATGGCTCCATGGGGGATCCACCCTCCAGAACAACCCGGCCTTTTCCATGGAGATTCCCGGATTCCAGACTTCTTCCTTATCCCCATCCTCTCCAGAGCCTTCCCAGCTCCCTCAGGTGAGTCAAACATGGAAAACTCATCCCAAAAAAAACCCAGGAAACATCTTGGGAATCAGGACTGTGTATCCCAGGGAGTGAAACTCCACATTCCCACCCGATTCCAGCCACTCTCCAGATCCTCAGGGGCCGCCTGTTTTTATGGATTTCTGCTTCCAAGTACAGCAAATTCCCAGTGAGGAAAAAATTCCCATTCCGGGTTGGATTTGGCTCCTCTCTGGCAGCTTGGCCTCGTTTTTGGGATATTTTTTGGGAGAATCATTAGGGAAAGGAGGTGGGATGGAGAGGGGCCAGGAAAAAAAGCCAAAAGTTCCCAAAATTCATCTTTTCCCACTTTTCCATAAAAAAATAGGGAGAACCTGAGATCATAAACATCCCTGGAGAACGGGGTGAAGTTTTCCCCCCTCTCTCCATGGATTTGGGGGGGATTTTTTTTTTCCCATCTCTTTTTGAATCCATGGAAATCATAGAAAAAAATAAAAAGCTGTTCCAACTTATGAGGAAATTCCTTGGGGAAGGGAAGGGTTGTTTATGGATAAGGCTGGATCAGCTGGATGAGGAAGTGGGAATGTGAGCATGGATTTGGAATTTTAATGTTCTCCAGTGCCAGGAGCTGTGGATAAAAACATCTGAGTCGGTTTTCCAGGCTGGTGCCTCTGGAAAACATGGAAAACCTCGAACATTTGGAATTTTCTGAGGCCTTGTCAGCTGGATCAAGGATCAATCTGTTCCTGAGGCTCAGGATTCCCGTGGAATCTCCTGGGACAAACCTGCGACCCTTCAGAATGGAGTAAGAACTTCTCAGTTTAGGTTTTCAGGGCTGGAAAACATGGAAAACCTTAAATATTTGGAATTTTCTGTGGCCTTGTCAGCCGGATCAGGCACCAACCTCTTCCCAAGGCTCGGAATTCCCTTCCTTGGGATAAGAACTTCTCCATTTAGGTTTTCAGGGCTGGTTCCTCTGGAAAACATGGAAAACCTCACTTTCCTGGCAAGAACGTGATCCATTGTCTCCTGAGGCAGAGCTGGGAGGGTGGAGCTGCTCCTGGCAGGAAAGGGAGAGGAAGGAAGGACAGGGAAGAGCATTGGATCCTTTCCCTTATCTCTCCTTCTCCCTCTTTCCCTCATCTCCAACCCCTCTTCGTTTTTCCAGGTGGCTCCTTCCCATTGTCATTTTTCCGATGGAAAATGGGAGCTCCGGGATGAGCTCTGGGATGAGCTCTGGGATGAGGGGAAGCAGCCAGGGGAGTTTATCTGGATTTTTCCAAAGTTTTATCAACTCTCCTCGTTATCCCTGGGGGATATGATTGACTGGGGCCCTCGGGAATGCTTTTCCTTTGGATTTAAAGGATTAGGAGGAGACTCTGGGCCATGGTGAGGACGAGTTTGCACTCCTGGCTCACATTGGGAATGTTGGAGGTGAGGAAAATCCAGGACCGCAGGGAAAATATCAGCTGCTTGCCTTTGGAGCTGTTGGGAAGGGGGAAATCCACACTGGGACAGCTCCCACTATCCCAGGGTGATCCAAGCTCCATCCAGCCTGGCCTTGGACACTTCCAGGGATCCAGGGGCAGCCACAGCTTCTCTGGGAATTCCATCTCAGCCCCTCCCCACCCTCCCAGCCAGGAATTCCTTCCCAATATCCTATCTAAACTTCCCCTCTGTCAATTTGAAGCCATTCCCTGTGTCCTGTCCCTCCATCCCTTGGGAATTGTCTCTTTCCTTCTTTCCTGCAGCTCCTCCAAGTCCTGGAAGGTCACAGTGAGCTCAAAGCTTCTCCTCTCCAGGCTGAACATTCCCAGCTCTCCCAGCAGAGCTGCTCCATTCCTGGGATCATCCTGGAGCCTCCTCTGGATCTCTCCAGCAGCTCCAGGTCCTTCCCAGGCTGGATCCAGGCTGGAGCAGCTCTGCAGGTGGGGCCTCACCTGAGCCCAGAGGAGAATTCCACCCTTCCCTGGATCTCCTGGCCACGTTTTTTCTGGATCCCCATTTTCCCAACAAAACCATCTCCTAAACCTCCTGGGATCACGTTTAATACCAGGTTTGGTGTTCTTTAATCTCTCTCTGGTTTAGGACTTCCAGACTTTGTGCTTCCCGGTGTTTCTCCAGGCGGAGCTGTTTAATTTTCCCACCAGGATCTGGATCCGCATCTTCGCGGCATTTCAGGCAAAAATTCCATCCCCATCACGCTGAGATCCCCAAATTCCTTCAGCCTCATCCCATCCTGGAATCAGAGGAAGTTTTACCCTGGCCGCTCCTCGAGAACATTCCGGGTGCTGTCCGAGCTCCCCCTTTCCCAGGAAAGCGCCCATTCCAACCGAAAACAGGCGGGAAACTCGGCCAATTCCCAGCTTTTCCAGCTCCAAGGAGTTTGGCACTAAGCAGCTTTTGGCTGCCCGGTGCCTGGCGGAGCTGGGTCTTATTTTCAGCAAACCCCGTTAAGGGATTACGAGGGCCTTGTTAAAATAATGCCCTCGGAGCTTATTCCTTCTTGGAAAGAAAACAAGGAATAAACAGAGCGTTCCATATTTCATCCCCGGGGTTATTGCTTGGAGAGCTTTGGAAGGAGAGAAAAGGAGGAAAACTGGCAGGAATTAGGGAATATGTAAACACACACGCGCTTGTCTGGGAATATAAAGTGAGTTTTGTTTCGTTTCTGCTTTATAGCCCTCGGGAAAAATAATAATAATTATTAATTAACAGCTCCCCCCGCTACTTAATCTAATTAATGCTGGTGCTTGGCCACGGCGTGAGGAGTTTTAGCTGGGAGAAATAATCAATTGAAAGGGAAAAAAAAAGGGGAAGGGAAGGCATTCAGAAGGGGAGTTGCTATATTTACCTTTTTTAATGGATTTAATAAATGGGAATTAGGAATCTGGGGAGTTTCGCCTCGGCCGGAACGATGGGAATGAAATGGGGAATTTTAAGCGGCCTCAAAGCGCTCACGTTTTCCACATAAAATGTGGAGAGGCCAGATGGCTCCGTGGAGAGCTCTGGGAACAGGGGGGCTTCTCCCTCAAGGCTTCAGCTGCATCCAGAGGGGGACAGCAGCAAACAGGGAAGATCCCAACTGTGCTGATCCCAGGTTCCCGAGGTCTCTGATGCTTCCAGGAGATCAGATCCGCTCTGTCCTTGTGCAGCTGGAGAATCTGGAGCGAATGGGGACCCAGCAGGAATCTCTGGGGATGGCTGAACGGGAAATGTCATTCCTGGTGGGATGGGAACGGTGGCAGAATCCCAGAATTCCGGGTTTGTGTTGGAAGGGCCCTTAGAGATCATCCTGGTCCAACCAGGGGCACCTTCCCCTATCCCAGGCTGCTCCAAGCCTCGTCCAGCCCGGCCTTGGGCACTTCCAGGGATGAGGAGTCCCAATCTCTCTGGGCCTCCCCACCCTCCCAGCCAGGAATTCCTTCCCAATATCCCACCCCTCCCTGCCCTCTGGCACTGGGAAGCCATTCCCTGTGTCCTGTCCCTCCATGCCTTGTCCCCAGTCCCTCTCCACCTCTAGGGAAGAGTGAGGAGCAGCTGGGATGAGTGACTGGAATTTCGTCTCCCAGGCCATTCCCTGGCACGGATTTCTCTTCCCAGATCCATGTCCAACCATGGAATGGCCACACTGGGCCAGCCCAAAGTCTGGCCTCCCCTTCCTGCTGCTTCCTGGAAGCGGGAATGGCACAAGGCAGGAGTCCATTGCTCTTCTCCCAAATAATCCATGTCCAGATCAATCTGCCTTTGGAATCCTGCTGCTTTCAGGCATCCATGGATTCTCTGGCAAGGAGTTTGTCCTGGATACTCCAATTGCTGATTCTGGTTCTTCCACAGAAACCAGGAATGGCCAATCCCTTTTCCCTTTGTCTTTCCCCTGGATTTGGTTGCCCTCCATCATCTCCTATCAACCCACCCTCAACTCTTCCATCATTAAAGATTCCTCACATCCCTTTCTTTTGGTTTTTTGCCTTTATCCCAAAGGATTTTTTCCATCTTTGTTGTGGTTTTCGGGCCTTGTTTGGCTTTCGGAGCTGCCGTGCCCAGAAATGTTTGGCAGCAATATCCCGACAGGAAAGGGGAGGTTTTCCTCATCCCGGCGCCCGCTCCAACACTCGAATCACACCTGCACTGGCCCCTATTCCCAAAATTCCAACCTGCTTTACTCGGATTAAGGGAGCAGGCAGAAAGCCCCACCCGTTAAATATAATTTTAATTAAATTTAATTAAGCTGCATCCCAGTCGAGTCCCCTGTTTTCTTTGCCTTTACGCAAGCGCGGATCCCCTGGAGGCAACGTATTCCCAAAGATTTCCTGGGAATGGTTTGTGGAGGTTGACCAAGAGGAACACGGTGCCATGGATTTTCCTCATGGTTTACTGGGATCGAGCTGGAGCTGGGAACAGTTTGGTAGGGAATATGGATGAAGTGGAAAAGTTTGTGGAAAAATGTGGAGGAACCGGGTTTAAGTGGAATTCTTAACTCGGGCTTGAGCGCAGAAGGGAATTTTGGGAGATTCGAGGCTGCTCCGTATTTCATCCAGGGTGGATAAAAATGGATATTGGCCTCAGCTGGGGAAAATCTGGGAATTCCTTCCAGGGATGTGCTCCATTTGAAGCCAGGATCTGGAGGAAACCTCGGGAATGCTCCTGTCGCCAGAGGCGGGAGCTGTTACACTGGGAATGTTTGGGGGCTGGGTCAGTGCTGGGTTTTCCAGGCCCCATATCCACCTTTCCTTGGGATTTGGGGCCTGTTGATCCTGGCAGCTCACCTGGGAACAGGCAGGGACGGGAACTGAGGATCCGACTGGGAATGCCGGGACTGGGATTGCTGGAATTTCTCTCCCTGGGCGCTGACAGGAAAATCCATGCAGGCTGCAAAGGCTCCTGAGGGAATGGGGTGGCTCTGGGGGATGTCCTGGGAGAATTTAATTCCTGAGGGATTTCCTTGCTGCTCCCTGCTCGTCACAGAGCCATAAAAATATGTGGAAAGTGGAATTCTATTGAGATCCAAGGGATTTGTGGGCAGAAGTCAGGAATCCCTTCCAGAGCCTAAAAGAGGCTCCAGGAGAGCTGGAGAGGGACTTGGGACAAGGGATGGAGGGACAGGACACAGGGAATGGCTTCCCACTGGTGAGATGGAATTTTGGGACAGAATTCCTGGCTGGGAGGGTGGGGAGGGGCTGGGATGGAATTCCCAGATTTGCTGTGGCTGCCCCTGGATCCCTGGGAGTGTCCAAGGCCAGGCTGGACACTGGGGTTTGGACCACCCTGGGATAGTGGGAGTTGTCCCTGCCCATGGCAGGGGTGGAATGAGATGATCCCTAAATCCCTTCGGACTCAACCCATTCCATGATTCCATAATTCAGTGATAGAATCCTGAATCCTGCAGATCCTCTCCAAAACAGGAGCCAGACAAAGGAAAATTAAGAAATCTTCAGGAAAAAAGGAGATTCGCTGAGGGGAGGGAATGAATCCAGCTTATCCCTGATTTCCCTGCAGTGGATTTCTTGGACATTTTAAGCCGATCCTTTCAGCTCCCTCCACACTCCAGGGAATCCAGAAGAAAACCCTGGAATTTTGATGCATCTTCAAACATGATGAGGCAAATCAGCTCCTCAGGTACCTGTTTCCCTTGGCTCCGATTTTCCATGGATATCTGAGAAGGAACCCTCGGCAGGATGAGCCCCGCTCCATTTTTCCATCAAAAAATCATCATTTTCTCACCCATTTTGGCAGAATTTGGCCTCATTAAAGGGTCTGAGACCCCGAGACGAGAGATTTAATGGCAAAATAAAATCCAGACACGGCTGTCCCAACGATTTTCCTCCTTCCCGCTCCGAAAGGTTTTCCAGAATTCCTAAGGAATGACAGACAGGATATTTAATAACTTGGCTTCTGTGGAGGCAGCTGCCAAATGACATCAGCATTCCCAATCCCAAAATGAACCATTTGCTGTCACCACGGAGTTAAAAAAAAAAGGGAATATTTGTGTTTATTCAGAACTGATTGGCAGAAAAATTGTGGGAATGAATGTGGGAAAAAATTCCCAAATCCCCAAAATTCCAGTGCTGCTTCCTTTATTCCTTTGTCTGTGATGAGAATAGATCTCGTGAGGACCCAAGGAATAAAAAGTGTTTTTCCTGAGCTCCTCCCACTTTTAGAGGGAAAGCAGGAAAAGGAAACTGGGTTTATTTGGAATATTTGAGCGAGAAATTCCAACATTTTTTGTTGTAAAGAAGTTGATGGGAAAACACAGCCAAAACATTTCCTCGCATTGTTGTCAAAATTAAATAAAATTAAGAAAAATTCGACATTTTGGGGATAGAAAATGAAAATCTTCCATGATAATCAAAAATTAATGGCAATGAACTCTCCCAAAAATTGTCCCTGAAACAAAGGATGTTCTCCAAAGCCTTTTCCCTCCTCACTCTTAGATCCGTGCCCTCCCTGTGAGATCATCCTTCCCTCAGGAATGAGCCCGACTGGAAAAGCAAACCATGGGAATGGTGTTGGCACAGCAGTGGGAGCGGTTTTGTGGGAATTCTGTGGGATTCGGGAGCGAGCCCGGATGGCCCCTGCGGTTCCCACACCAGCAGGATCCACGGATCCGGCTTTTCCTTCTGGCTCTCCCACACATTTGGATTTTGGATGGATTCCCATCCATGATCCATCCCTTGAGAGCTGCTCCCTTTCTCCCGCTGGGAAGTTTTACGGATTCCCGAGGGTGAGGAGAATGACCGGACTCCATCAACGCTCCACGAGGATCTGCATCCATATTTTTTCAAGGAGAAAGCTTTTTATTAAACCCACACCTTTCTCAGCATCCAAAGCCATCCCTGCAGCTCGAGGCAGGAGCGTGCCATGAATAATTCGGGTACAAGCCAAGTTATCCTTGGAAAAAAAAGCCTTTTTCCCAGTTTTCCACCAGATTCCATGAGATGCCCCAGGGAGAAGAGGTGGAGGACAGGGAAGAATCCTTAAAAGGCCAAGGTGAGGGGAAGGACCGAGGCTGCAGCACATCCTTCCTTCCCAAGGAATGTTTGTCCTGGAAAACAGATCCAGGCTGGAAATATCCCAGTGAAGGTGTAGAAAGAGAGCCCAGAGCTCTTCCCTCCAGAGCCTGGAATTGGAATTATCCTGGGGTTTATCCCTGGGATACAAATACCTGCGGATCCACACACGTCCTTGTGCAGCCACAGGAGTGGGAAGATGGAGGAGGAGATCATGGGATCACAGGAGATTGGGATTGTTTCCATTGGAAAAGATTCCAGGATCATGGAATCCAACCTGTGACCGAAGATGGATGAGGAGATGGAAAGATGGAAAGGNNNNAAGGGGAGGGGGGGGGAGGGGAGGGGAGGATTCCTCACGCTGGAGAGTTTCATCCTCTGTGATATTCCCTGTTTGTTTGTTTGTTTGTTTTAAATTTCATTTCCAGATTTGCAAATCCAGCCAGGAGATAATAAGGAATTTCCACTTGGGAAAATCCAAGGGGGATTTGGGGTGTGTGTGTCGTCTCTTCACTCTGATTA
>VZRX01006455.1:30971-48089 GCA_013398075.1 Notiomystis cincta | reverse complement strand
TGGAGAGATTTTATTTTCTCCCTGAGTTTTGGTGACAGAACAAGCCCCAGTTTCTTCTGACTGGGTGATGAGAATCTCTGTTGTTAAAACAATGAACTGTGTTTAAGAGCTCAGCAGCTGAAAAGAGGAATTTCTAGAATCTCAGTCATTTTTGTGACAAATGTTGGAAGGCTTGGTGTAAACTGTCAAGTGCAATAAACACTAAATAAAAACTTCAGGGCTCTTCCCCAGGTGTCTGCTTGGACTTGCTGGTGGCACTCAGGGACATGGTCTGTTGGTGGACTTGCTAGTGCTGGGATAATGCTTGGACTGGATCTTAGAGGTCTTTGCCAAGCTAAAAATCCCAAGATTCTGTAATTCTATTCTCCAAGATCCTGTTTTTTATCCATCTGTGGCTCACCATGGACAAAACCTCTGAGAGTGGATGTGCCTGAGTTTACTGAAAGCAGTTTTGAGAAGCCTGAAGTGCCCCATTTATTCCAGGAAGGATTAGAGAGGAAAGCCAGCAGTTCAGGGGTCTCCATGCTGCTAAGGAGGATCTGCTGCTCCATCCAGCTGGGAGCTGGAGTCTCAGGGTGGGAAGAGCCCCAGGGGCAGTGGGCTCTGATCTGTGGAGAGCCAGAGCTGGAATAAAGGAGACAATGCCCAGCAGAGCATTTTTAGCCACACTGTGGAGCATGATGCCATTTCTCACACCTGCTGGGCTGAGTTTCTTCCTCTTTTCCAAGCCCAGTGAAAGGTGCACTGAGATCCAAAGCACTGGGCATACACCAGGACTGTCTTTGGGGTTTATCAGTCACAGGAGCTCCTGTGAGCTTTTCTCTTTTATTTCCCACTTCTCTTCTGGAATGAACAGCAAGCTCAGGCTGCCTCCTTTCCTCTCCTGCATGAGGAGAGGGAGATCTTCCACCTCAGCAGACAACAGCTTTGGTCTGCCTGAGCCAGCTGATCTCACACAGGGCTGGGCAGCCCTGCCCCATGCCTGGACCGTGCCAGATTATCCCAGCAGTGCTGTGGTTCCTGCAGGCATCAGGCAGGAAAACAACACAAAAATCACAGGGCTGTGACTCAAACATGGTGATGGAGAACAGGGAGAAGGGAATAAAACCCCCTCTTCCCCCCAAACTGAGGGATTTTTTTGCAGCTCAGTAGGAAAGCACCTGAGCCTGAAACTTGCTGGTTGTCTGTCACACATCTCTGAAATCTGGTTGTTTCCACAGGAAAAAGATTAAATCACAGGCTCTGTGTGTGGTGAGTGTGAAGGTATCTCCTGTTTGAGCTCCTTCTCTCACACCCCAAACAAACCAGTGTCACTGCAAAGAATTAATTCCTGCCACTGCCTGCTTTTGCTTTGGCAGTCAGTTACACTCCTTGTAAGATCACTGATTTCCCCCCTGTTTGTTTAGCTGGGATATCCCTTGTCTCCAGCTCAAACCTGCTCCCCAAAATCCTCCTTGCACAAAGAGATGAGAGCAGCCCTGCTTTTCCCTTTTCCCTCAGCTATAATCTCGAGGAGAGAAAGAACCCAACCAGGTATCAGGGTTGGGAGTTCTTCCTCCAGCCCTCCTCATTATGAGTCAGATTTAAAGAAAGCCTTTCTGGCTGCTGCAGTTCATTTCTCTTGGTTGAGCTGATGAATATCCCAGGGTTTATGCTGCTCATTTGATTCCCTTGCCTGATGCATTCCTTACATATCTGCTGCCTCCAGGATATATTTGTGCAAGCAAATTAAGCATCTGCTCTATATGTCAGCAAAACATTACATCCACTAATGGAGAGAAGTGTTATGTGCTAGGTCTTTTCAACACACATGAAAAATAAAACTCCATTTCTTGGGGGGAATAAGGAATGACAGTACATTCCCTTGAATTAATGCTGTCTGAGAAGAATTTGTCTCACATAAATGTAATTTTCCAGATGATTTTGGTGTGGGTTCTTTTTTTCCTTTTCCTGACAACTCTTCTTTCTTTGTGAGCAAAAGACAGTTTCATGCCCACAATCTGCCAGACTGACTGTACAAAGCAGGGAAACCCTCTCCTAATCCAGACTAAATCGTGTTAGATTCAATCAGATTGACAACAACTGATTTTCCATGGTTCCTGTCTATTCCTGACAGCGAAAATGACAATGACATCATGATATCCCCAAAAGTCCCATTCTCTTTGTCTGTACCAAGAGGTGGATGGTGAAGGAGTTGAAGTGTGTGGCATTACTCTGATACCTGTGAACTCTGAGCCTCTCTGGGAAATTTGGCACTGGATTTTCCAAGGAAAAAAAAGAGATCTTTAATCTGTGGATGCTCTGTAGTCATCTAGAAAAAAATAAGCATATGAAGGAATGATTCCCATGGAGAACTAAACATTATCCAAGGAGATGACATAACCTAGGGAATAACTGAGGGAAGTGAAGCATCAGGCTCTGGTGCTTTTGAGTTAAGATAATTGAATTTATTAAGTTTTCCTGATGTGCAGGCTCTGTGCTGGTGCTTCCTGTGTTACCTGGAGCCTCTGAAAGGGATTTCACAGAGAGCTGAGCGACCTTTCTGAAGGGTACCAGGGTTTGGGGCTGGATTTTCCTCTGAGGTGCTGCCTTGAACTCTCCTCTCGCGTATCAAAGGCTTGGCACGGCCCCAGCCAAGTTCACCGGCGCTCGGCGAAGTTTTATTTGTTTTAACAGAAAATATGACCCTTGGCATTTGTAACATTAATCCTCTCCCTGAAGGCTACCTTATCTCTGTGTTTACCCTCAGCCCTCTGTGTTTTCACAGTGTCCTCTCATCGGGGCTCTCCCCTTGGCTCTCCATCCCTCCGGAGCAGGGCAGGATTCCAGTTCCCCCTGCTGCCTTTGGGGTCAGCCAGCAGGAACTTTGGCTGGGGATGGCAAAGAGCAGCCACTCCTGCTGCACAGCTCCACGTGGGGTGGGAGTGGCATCTGGGCACTGGGTTATCTCCAGTTAAAGGTAGCCTGGAAACGGGGCTGCCAGCGTCTGGCAGAGGGAAAAATGTTCCAACACCACCGGGGACAGCATGGAGCATTCGTGGATGTGCTTATGGGGGTTTTTGCTCTCAGGCAGCCAAGGTTTTGGTGGCAGGTGAGATGTTTTTAAAGCAAACACCTCTGCTGGCCTCACTTAAGGTCCTGCCACCTGCAGGCCCTCACAGCAGGATTCCCAGGAAAAGCTGGGAGTGGTGGAGGTGTTTTCACTGTAAAGCATCCCCGAGAGCAGCTGGGCTAGAAAACTTGCAGTGTCTTTCTCCTCTTTAATGGGAGCAGCTCTCTGAGGGGGAATTCAAGGCAGCTGTGGCACATCTCCCTGTGTTTGGGGAGGTGAGTGGGTTGGACTCACTGCACAGTGAGTCATCCCCAGCTTGTTTAACTGCAGCTTCACCGATTTTCTTTTGTTTGTTTGTGTGCTCCAGGCATGTCTGATCCATGATGTGGCTCTGGAGCCTCGCTGCACCAAAGCTCCACACTTCCCATCCAAGTTTTCCAGCAGAAAGGGTGGTGACCACGGGACACAGCACCAGACACTCAGATGCAATTTGCAGAACTAGAGATGTTCTGCTTTTACCCTTTATCCATGCCCAGGATGAACCAAGGCTCTCTGTTAATGGGAATATCAAGGAGGACTATAAAATATGAGACTGTAATTAAGTCCAAAGTGAAATTCTGTCTTCTACTTTGCTTGCAAGTGAGAAAATAATAATAATTTTAAACAATGCCAAGCTAACAAGTAACCTCTAAATTTGAAGTTGCAATCAGCTAAGGCTTCACTTTCAGAAATTATCCACAATCAAGGGGAAAAATCACCACAGACTTGGGCTAGATTTCAGTTTACTCAAATCCTCTTGAAGTTGGGGAGTTTATAGGGTCTAAATTTCATTTTACTCAACTCTGTTGAAGTTGGGGAGGTTGTAGTGTATAAATTTCAGTTTACTCAGATCTATTGAAGTTGGGGAGGTTATAGAGTGTAAATTTCAGTTTACCCAAATCCTGTTGAAGTTGACAGGATTCTATCAACTGAAAGTGCTGAAAGTTAGTGCTGAAATGTCTAAATGTCTATTGAAATATTTCCTCTTTGTGGACTTATCCAGGGCTTTTCTGAGCTGGGTCAAAATTATTCCAGATCACATAATTAGGATTATGTGTTAGAGCAACCATTTGGACCCAGAGTCAAATACCATATTAAGAACAAGCAGGATGAGTTTCACTGCAAGACAACCTCAGTGCCACCCCCTACATTGATTTCCAGGACAATTAATCCAGTGGAGATCCTTTGGGGTGGTTGAGATGACAAAACTCAGCGCTGCCCAAAGCGCCACCTGTGCCTTTTGTGCCGCTCGAGGCTCTCTCTATTCCTGGACAGCAGAAGAGCCCTGTAATAAAAGTCAGTATTTACATGTGTTTCTTTAGCTGTGGCCCCAAAAGCAAACACACTCCCTGTCAAGAGCCAGCCTGTAAAAAGTGAAGTGCTATCACAGCACACCCCAGTTTGCATCTTCAGACAATCCTCCGACTTTGCTGGAGCCATCGTGTCTTCTGCACCTGAAACGAGGGCACTGCTCCCTTATACAACCTCTTTGTTGGCCTTTCTGGGTGGGATTTGTTTGTTTAAACACAGGCAAAAGACAATGTTGTTTGAGATTCTCCCCCACAGTCCTGTGAGCGTGGCAAACATGGGACAGGATCTGCAAGGTCTGCAGCACACGTGTGCTTTACGGGGTGGGAAGAGGTGGGTTCTGTGTCAAAAGTGTTCTTTCAAATTGCAGTGGTAGTTTTTGAGCTGTGGAGCATCATGTCACAGGTGTTAATATTTCTCCTCAGGTTTTTAGCAATCTTTGGGAGTTTAATCACTGCCAGCCATGCAAAGATGGAGAGAATCCTGATGAAAACATCTGAAAGATGTTGGACAAACCCCCTGTGAAAGTTCTTTATCTCTGTCCTTCAGCAGCTCTCAGGTTCAGGTGTAGCAGCCCAGACTGCAAATGTCTGGGGGACAGATTTCACTGGGTTCAGGGCTTTGTTGTGTCCAGCAGAAAACACTTGTGGGACCCCCTTGTCCTGGCCCCTTTCTCCCTGGCAATGCCCTGGTCTGGGGGTGCTCAGGATTTGGTGGGAACCAGGACACTCCAGGCATTAAAATCATGGAATGAGTGCAAATCTTGAGGCTGGAATACTCCCAGACATTGCATTGTTGGGAGTTTAGAGACAACCTGAGACCCTGAATTCAAAGCTGCTGCAGTTCTCCAGCTCTTTCAGCAGCTGGCACTTCAGTTTCCCCTCCAGTTTGGTTCGATTTTGGGTTGTTTGTTCAACTGCAAAACCTCTAAGTGCAATGGTTATACAAACAATAACAACCTGACCTGAAATTATTTGCTTGGACTGAACTCTGTTTTGGGTTGGAAAGTGGAGCAGTGACCTGTGGGCTCCTGCAAAAAATGGTTATCAGTGTGAGATCCAACACTGCTTTGATCTTGTTACATAAATAAAAGTGGTAAACTAGCCCAAAAACTTTTTAACCCTTTATATTCCATTCATTTCCAAAGCTTATCAAGCCTTCTCTATTTATCTACTCTTTAAAAAGTGGGGAAAATACAGTCAGATTGCTTTAAAAATCCATAATTTTCACTAGAAATATTAAAAAATTCCTTTTTCTACCTAGCCAGGGTTCTATTAACAATCACATTATGGAAGCAACTTGAAGAATATTTACAGTGGCTAAGCCATAAAACCTTTACATGCTCTGGTCCCATGATCCCCTTTCACATATATCTCATATCAGTGGTAACATTTGCATAGATGTGCCACAGGGGACTTGAGGCATGTCCTCTGCATGAGTTTTAATGAGTTCTATGTGGCAAAATACCTTGGATATCCTTGAGTGACTTCCAGATCTGTTGTTCAACATCATCACAAAGAGTGTCTGCTCAGGGCTGGATTTCTGGTTAAAAAATTATTCCTGGGAGAACCAGGACTGTGCTGGCCAGGGAATCCTGCCAGGCTGGGCTCCAGCACTGCAGGAAAACTTCAAATCCTTTGGATTTGCACAGAAGGTGGATTGAGGAAGGCACTGTCTGGCCTTGAAGGGAAGGGAAAGCACTGCCAGCATTCCAAGGCTGGCTCTAATCAGCTCACTATTTATATCCCCAGGAGATTATTCATGAGGGTGGCACACCAGGAGCTGCATCAGCAGCCAGAAAGGATTGATTGCAGTGGAGGTACCAGGGGAACCTCACAGCAGCAGCATCAGAAAGGGATCCAAAGCAGAGCCCAGCCTCCAAATCTGGCCAGCCCTGGGGGAACACACACCTGGGGATCCTCCTCCTCAGAGGTGGCTGTGTTTTTACACACTGAGCTCAGTCAGTGCCTGGAGGATGAGCCTGTTCTGATCCAAGCATGTGAGACCATGATCTTCCTTGGCTGAGAAACACCCCCAGTTCTGCCTGTCCTCAGAAGTGCAGTGTTGTGAGGAGGCTCCAGAGGGAATTTGGGAGGCTGTGAGTACATCAGGCCTCTAGAATGGCAAGAAAACGTGAGGGAAGCATGCAGCTCCTGCCAATTAATTGATTAATAGACTAATTACCTGATTAACTTGGGCACATCACCATGATGATGTGATGATTCCTTCTCATCTTGCCTGCCAGTGTTTTAGATATCTCTGGGTTTGAGGTGTATTTCTTCACCATCTCAAACCAGCTGTGAGCACAGAATCCTGGAAGGGTTTGGGATGGAGGAGACCTTAAAGCTCATCTCATTCCAACCTTCCATGGACAGGGACATCTCCCACTATCCCAGGTGGCTCCAAGCCTCATTCAGCCTGGCCTTGGACACTTCCAGGGATCCAGGGGCAGCCACATCTTCTCTGGGAAATCTGTGCCAGGGCATCACCACCCTCACAGGGAAGATTTTCTTCCTAATGCCCAGTGCTGGATGCAGCAGAGGGGAGAATCTCCTCCCTCAACCTGCTGGTCACTCTTCTTTTGCTGCAGCCCAGAATTCAGCCTGTGAACACACATTTCTGAGCCATGTCCACCACCACTCTCTCCTTTTCTTCAGGGCTGCTCTCAAAACACTCTGAGAAATGCCTTGTGGTTCTGGGGCCATCTGCAAATCCCCACTGCCATGCTGTGTCCTCTGACAGTGAACATCAGCCTGCAATGTCTCTGGATGTAGATATTGCCAAAGCCCTGGGTCCTGTGAGTGTGCAGAACCACTTGCTACAAGAGTAACAGGAAATTTATGAGGCACCACTAATCATGTTTAATTCACATCAATCCCCAGCCAAGCCACTGGAATAATAAAGGGGATGAATCTCGTTCAGATATAGTCCAGAAATGGAATGAATTTCAAAAATATAGCCACTTTTTCATCAAAACCCCTGTAAAATCAATCTTCCACTCCAGAATATAGCCCTAAGGCTTGAAGCCGACTGAAATTACTAAAATGCAAAAAGAATCTTTAATTACATGCTCATTTGAGAGGAGGAATGTAAGAGTGTGTCCCTAGATTCATTTTTCAGACTAATTTAGTAGTCTTTGTGTTGAACACTCTCTTCTGATGGCAGACTTGAAAAATACATCCAACATGGACATTTGCCTTGTGACCAGGCTCCAATTCCAATTCCAGCTGTCTGAGCAAAGTTGAAATAAGATGTTCCTGATCATGATCTCTGTGGCCCTTTGAGCTGCCTGTGGTGGGGACAAGCTTGTGACAGACCTTTCCAGTCAGGAAACACTGGTGGAAGATACTGGGCTGTCCCATGGAGAAGGAAAGCTCTCCACATCATGAGCCATGTGATGAGTGTGGTCTCAGGTCAGATTTTCAATGGCACAGGAAATTTTAGAACCTTGCCTTATGATTCCAGCATAAAATGGGACAGGTCTGGTTTGGTTGTCAGCAGAAGAAATCTTGAAGCTGTCAGCTCTGGGATAGTTTAATCATGGGTGCTTTCTGCCTAATCCCCATTTCTTGGTTGTTATATCTCTGGAGCAGAGAATGTAAATCTTTTCCCCTCAAACTCTCCAGTATTTTTAAACCATAATATTTAACTCTGGGTGTGCTTTTTAAATCTTGGCTGGCTTTGGTTTTTTGCAGAAACTGGTTACCTTGGCTGTGTGGGAAAGGAGTCCTTGGATCAGCTCATTTTTCAGTGATTTTCATGGCTTTAAGGGCCAGATGGGATCCTTAGCTCACTCCCCTTGATCTTTCACTCAGCATGTGGGATGGGATTCACCTCACAGTTATTTAAGGAATGAAGTCAGAGATGGAATACCTGAGCCAAAACGAGCTGGTTTCCCTCTGCTCCTTGTGCAGCCAGTGGAGAAGGATCATTTCTTTCACAGGGTAATTCATTCTTCCCTGAGGTAGGTTTGGGTATGGGGTGTATAAATTACTGGGGCTGTGGCCTTCTCACAGTGAGTTCATTATCCAGCCTTTGGCTGAGGCACAGCTCCCTGGGATGGCAGCAGTTTGTGCCTGAAAGTGTCAGGGAATGGAGAATCCTCTTTTCTTTCTTCATGTTACCCGTTTATCACACTTGCTGTCACAAGCCAAACTCCAAAGGAGTTACTGCCTGGATTGATATTGGTTATGAGGGGATCTTGTGAAAGCAGCTCAGAGCTCACAGTGTGATGAATCCACCCCCATTCCCTCTTTCTGCCTGCCTCCATTCCCAAGGGACTGAGCAGACAGCAAACATCTCCAGAGTGAGGTGACTGCAATGATGCTGACAGGGAAAGGTTTCTGCAAGGGCCACAGGGAGGGGGAGGTGGAGGTGGGGGGATGTGATAGATGAAGGGAAAATGAGAGCTGGGGAAAGGTTTGTCCAGGGAAATCAGGCTGTGGTGGGCTGACCTCAGCTGGACACCAGGCTCCTGCCAAAGCCACTCCATCACTCCCTCCTCAGCTGGGCAGGAGACAGAGAATACAAGGAAAGGCTTTGGGGTCGATGGAAGGACAGGGAGAGGTCACTCAGCAGTTGCTGTCATGGGCAAAGCAGGCCTGACTTAGGAAAAAAGAATAATTTAATGTATTACCAATAAAATCAGAGCAGGGTAATGAGAAAAGCAAACCAAATCATGAAACACCTTCCCCCTACCCCTCCCTTCTTCCTGGGCTCCACCTCACTCCTGAATTCTCTGGAGCTGCCTGGAATTGCCTCCCTTGGACATGGGGGGAAACTTCTCACAGAAACCACCCCTGAAGTCCCCTATTCCCAAAACCTGGCCACCCAAACCCAGCACACAGAAGCACTCTAAAACAAAAGGACTGATAAAAGTGAATGATGACTAATCTAAAATCAGTAAGAGCAGGCTTGTTAATTACAGACCCAATAAATAACCTGAATAATTAATTATGATGAGATAAAGTATCTTTTGGAGGGGCAGTGCTTATCTGCAGGTGGCATTTGGGGATGGCCAGGTTCCACTGAAAACCATGGATAATAGGATACATCTGCAGCAGTGTTAAACAGAACAAACTCCTCCTGCTTCAGAGTAGAACTAATGACAGTGGCAGGGTGCAGACCAGCAAAAAGGAAAAGGATCTGTACTTTCAGTGGCAGCTGCTTCTGGAAAATGCAGTATTTGGTCAGTGCTCGAGACAGACTGGCTGTGAAACTGATATTCTCTGCCACATTACAGTGGATGAAGATGTTTTATGACACCTTTTTGGATTAGGAAATAACTACCTGCCATGTAGCCATGGAAAAGGCAAGGAATGCACTTTCATGTCCTGATAGACACTAATTCAGACACCCTGTCTAACTCTCTTCATTGACTGCACAGTTAAATGGAAATAGAAACCCTAAACTCTGAGTCATGGGCTTTTCTCTCTTGATCAAAAAGTCCTTGGGATTTGTAACTCGGATGTTGAGTACCTGTAAGAGATGGTCTGGTTGGATCTTTTAAGGATTTGTCTGGAATAATCCAGTGAGTTTGTAAAGGAATGTGCATTTAAACCCTGGTGCCTTGCCCTAATCACTGGTCCAAGCTGATTTTTTGAATATGGAATGAAATACAATCAACACTCCTGAGGGTCAGCGTGGCCTGAAGATAAATCAAGCTGCTATCCTCTCCCTGTCCAGCACTGCTGGGGTCACTCCTGACATCCTGCAGACATTCCTGCTCTCCCCACCCCTTCCAGCCCAAGAGGGATGTGAAGAAAATAAAAGTGATTGGGAAAAGGGCTGCAAAAATTATCAGGGGTGCAGAGCATGCTTCTCATGCAAACAAACTGAGGGACACAGCACAACCCCAGGGCAGCTGCCAGCCAGGAAATTCCCAGTTTGTACCAATCCACGAGATTTTCCCACACCCTTCTTCACAGCTTTGTACTTTGTCATAGGGACACACCCTCAGGGAATAAAAAAAAAAATAAAAATAAGAAAGCAAGAGGTTGGGGTTATATTCCAAATCAGTTTGTGGTGCTTGGATGGTGCTGAGTTATGTGAGTCATATCCAGCACGTGGAGAGTGTGCAATGATGAGCTCTGCCCAGGTTAAAGGAACATTTCTCAGGCCTGGGCTTGGCTGGCATGGAAAAGGAATAGATTAAATCACTTTTTAAGGCTCCTGCCTGGCTTGTTTGTGTGGTGCTGCACCCTGAGCACTTGTCTTGGCACTTTTGATGCAGCCTGAGTGTAGAGCAGCGATGCTCCTGCTGTCACAGCGTGCACTATTGATTTATTGCCCTAAAGTGAGTACAACTGAAACATGAAGATTCATTAGGAGAGACCATTTATGCCTCTGGACTCGATGTGTTCTCAAAATGATGCTCCACAACCTCATTAGTGTCTTGTTCTCATTCATGATTTCACCTGCAGAGCGACAAGGAAAGAAACAAGAGCAGAAAATTGATCCTCGGCACCAATGTCGGATTCCTTGGGAATCCAGCACTTGCCTCATCATTCTGGGATGCCAGGTGAACTCAATAAATCTGGTGGAGCTCTGAAGTAGAAGTATTGATGGCTCAAACACTGGGGAAAGAGGTTAAAAGGTCCAGGATTTCTTCAGCCCCTTCCTTAGAAGACAGCTGCTGTCTTTGTGCCACTGCTCATCTGCTCTGACTCACATAAAAAAAGATATTCTGATTATTTGTAACAGTGTTTTGGTCTCTTATGATCCCTTGAATAATTGCCCATGAGTTTTCCAAAAGGTAGTCACAAAGAGATTTTTGTATTCCTTTTTAAGGAGTGTATTTTCTTCTGGATACATGAGTAATCCTCTCTGATGTTGTCTGCCTTAGATCTCTTTTAGTGCTGAAAACGACAAAAAGGTAAATTAAATGTATCCATTTAGATGGTTTTAATTGGCAGCCAACGTCAATGGCTCCAGTGAGAAACTTTGGACTGAATTTACCCAAAGGGAATTGCTAAAAGACTTATGGAGAGAAGAGATATTTTTATTGAAATGCTTCTTTTTTACTATTTTTCCTGGATGGTGTTTGTATAAAGTTGGCAATTCCCATGTCCACAGCTGAATCTCTCTCTTCCCTGTTTTATGATCTCCCTGGAATGTGCTCTAGGCTCACTGAGGTTTTAATCTTTTTGGGAGAATATCCAGATGGGATTAAAGGTGTTGGGGTTAAAGGCCTGTGGGGGTTGTGCTCCCAAACCATCAGGAGCTGACTCCCCTGCAGGTGCCCAAACTCACAGGGTGTGAGCAGGAATTCTGGTGGGAGGGTTGGTGCAGCAGCAGCGCTGACAGTGGTGAAGATAAGTCTGGAAACAGCCCCAAACATCAACATCTGACTTGGCCTCCCTTGGGATGCCTCAGGCTGTGCTTGGATCAGAGCTGAAATATTCCAGCTGAGTCACAGCTGGTAATGCCACCCCCCAGGTGGCAGGAGGGATTTATCCCCGAGCTGGTTTTGGGGAAGGAGCGAATGGGAGAGGTTGTTGAACATTTTAGGAGTGGGGGTTTCCCTTGGAAGGAGCTGTGGGGGTCTCAGCAGTGTTTTGGAAGGTGAGCTCCTGGTGTAGGGAGCTGGGAGGTTGAGGTGGGAGCTGGGATAAAAGCCATGCAAATGTTGCAGGGTAGATGCAATAACTGCACATCTCGTGGGGTCCCTGTGGCTTTCCAGGTGTGAAAAGAAGCAGCAGCAGCCCTTCCATGTGTCCTGGTGCCAGCTCTGTCCCTGGTGCCTTGGTGGCACTTATGGGCTGCTCAGAAGGGTCTGTGTGCACATGCCCAAGGTGCTCTGTGGAAAAGGCTGAAAGCAGCCCCTGACCTTCACCCCGAAATGATTTATGAGGCCTCAGCTCCTGAACTTCACCCTGGAGTGATTTATGAGGCCTCAGCTCCTGAACTTCACCCTGGAGTGATTTATGGGAACTCAAACACTCATTTCCCAGCTCTGCTGGGAGGGTAATCCCCTGAGGAGTGACAGAGCTGGGACTCTGTCCTGAGCCCCGGGGTAGAGCTTGGCTGAACGGGCACCTCAGCTTTCCCCAGCTGCAGGATGGTGCTGATGATCCTCTGCAAAGAGTTCTGTGCTCTCCTCCAGAGGAAGGCACAGGGTGGCAGTGGGTGGTGCTGATGGCCTGTGAGCCTTTTGCAGACACATTTTTGTCAGTCAGAGATGCTGTTTGAAGTCTGTGCCAGCTGCCCTCGTGGGAAGGAGGAGGACAATGCACATCAGTGTCATCTTTAGAGAGAAAAGACTCCAAAAAGGGCCGAAGGAGGCACTACCAGCAGGAAGAATTCAGGTTCTCAAGCAGTTGAAAGAGAAAGCCATGTGCTTAGTAACCATTGGAAGAAATAGAAATAATACAGCAGCAAACAGAACCAGGATACCCAGCAGGGAGCCACTTGCTTTTTATCAGCTCCAGGATGTTCTCATCTGCAATGGGAATTATTTCAGGATTGATCCAAAAGAGCCCAGGCAGTGTAATTGCAGGGACACAACATCAGTGGGCTTTAATAAAGGAGCTGGTCAGGGAAGGGCTGCCCTGGAGGAGGAAGCTCAGGGCTGAGCTGAAGATATTTAGCAGATGGGTAGGATTATTGTAATCCTGATCCAAAACAGCAAATATTTCATTCTGCTCTAACCAAACCAAGCCTGGAAGAGGGAGTGGAAGGAATATTTTGTTAATGGAAGAGAGAAGAGGTGAGAAAAGCTGGAGAACTGCTGGGTTAGAGGTTCTGCCTGACAGGAGAGAACTACTTTTTTATATAAAAAAGAAAACTTAAACCCCCTGAGGTTCACCCTGGTGGATCATTCATCCCAACAGCAAACCACAGAATAGAATCCTACCATGGTTTGGGTTGAAAAACATCTATTTCCACCCCCTGCCATGGGCAGGGACACCTCCCACTACCCCAGGGTGCTCCAAGCCCTGTCCAACCTGGCCTTGGACACTTCCAGGGATCCAGGGGCAGCCACAGCTTCTCTGGGCACCCTGTGCCAGGGCCTCCCCACCCTCACAGGGAACAATTCCTTCCAAATATCCCATCTAACCCTGCATTTTCTTAGGATTGTTATGGGATCTGTTAGAAGTCAACTGGCTTGACCCATAAAATCTAAAGATGTTGTGTAGGCTGCTCCTAAAGGGCTATAGGATACCCCATTCCCATGAAAATTAACCATTTAATGCTGAAAATATTAATGATTAACTTCTGGGATGAGATTCTTGGGCTTTAGGAAGCCAGAGAAGCTCCACTTAAATTCCACTGGAACTCTTACAGGATGTGGAATATGTGGAACAAGAAGTCTCATGTTTGCACTCAGAGCTGTAGCTTTTTTGGCTGGGATGGTGCTTCAAGCTGTACAGTTTTTAACCACTTTAATATTTTCAAATGCAGTAATGTTAGACACGAGCCAATTCCATATTTTTTTACATAACACTGGGCATAAACCACAGCAGATCTTAATGCCAGTCAGCAGAAGGCTGGAATCAAATTTAGAGGCAGAGGGAAATTTTTATTTGCCTCTTGAAACCACTTGGGTGAAGGAAATCATCTGCTGAGAAGCCACAGAAGCTCAAAGGGCATTTGGACACCAAATGGGTGAAGATTTGCCACCTCTCTCCAGCTCCCACTGGTGCTCTTAGTCCAGCAAGCTCAGCTGTGGTCATTAACATGCAAAACACACATGCTCCTTAACTATGGGAGTGATAATTTTGGATTATCATGCTCAGCTAGGAAAAGTCTGCATTTGCTGCAAAGAAATCTGAGGAAGGCACCGGCCCTGTGAGGGGAAAAAAATGGAATATTGTGAAAGCTTTGCTGCAGTACAGCTGCTTTTCCCATCACTTTTCACTTGTTTAAGAAAGTTTGCAATCCCCAAAATACACAGGGCAGGGAGGAATCATGTAAACACAACTCTGGGCTAGCAGGAAACCCATGGCTCAGTGCTGTGAGGACAGAAACCCTGGAAAATGGAACACTGGTTAATGGTTATCTGCTGTGGAGGGAGCACAGGGTGAGGTTAAAAGGCTGAAGGTTTTATTGTGGTTTTTAACACCTGCAGTGTGACTCCCAGGGTTCTGGGTTGGGCTCAAGTCTGATATAAATAAATGACTTTGTGAATCTCAGCTTGTTCAAAGTGGCTTCTCTCAGCTGCAAAAACCTTAACCCATGTCAGAATCCAGCCCATGGAGGAGGTCAAAATACTCTGCTGCTGTTCAGTCCAACCCACCTTCATTTTTGACAATTTCTGTATTTTCTGAGGCTGGCACCAGCAGTTGGGACAAGCAGACAAGATGGGCAGGTTTGAGTTATTTTTATCCCCACAGCTGCTCAATCAGATTCTCATTTAGCAGCTCCATTCTGTGGATAATCTCAACGTAATTAGAAGGTTTAGGTAAAATTCAGAAATGCACTTAAAATTTTGGTTATTATTATTCTAGAGTCAGCACTGGTTACAAGCACATAATTATGCTTGCTGTAGTACAAACTCATTATGGGATATAATTCTGGCTTATGTTGTTTGCAGCAGAATTAAAAATTTTCTTTTTGCACAAACCTTGTTTCACAAAGAATATTGTCTTTTAAACCTGTCAGTTAAAGGACTGAGGATGTTCCTGTCCAGTTCACAATTTAAAATAAATAAAAAGCTGATATTTTTGAATAGGCTGCTCTTAAAACTTTTCACTATAAATTTTAAACGTGATGTTAAAACATTATTCTCCATAAAAGCTAAAATAGAATGCTTAATAAGGATTAATGGTTTTGTTGCTACAAAATTATTTCCCTCCTTCTTAGTTCATTAAGAAATTAAAGTTTTGGGGGTTGACCCAAATAGTTTGTTTCCCATATTTCTGGTGGGATGTTTTTGGCACTGTAAAAAAACCCAAATTCAGTTGCTAAGCTGTGAACAACAGAGATTGAACCAACAAGGGACTTGACAGGAAAAGTCCCAGTAGCTTGAGGCAGAACGCAGAATTCCACTGGTTCCCAGCCCTGTTTTCCATCACTGCCTTGTCCTCCCTCCTTAAGACCTTTTGCACTCTCTAATAATGAAATCTGTGGCTTGAAAAACAGATATCTCCCAGCTGATAGAATTAATTATTTATTAGATTTTCCCCCCCGTCATTATTTATTTAGAATGACACAGTTCTTTATGTGCTGCTCTCACAAACTCTTCATGATCTGCCAGCACACCCCCAGCCAAGGAATATTGATAAGTTGTTTTCCCCACACTTCATCCTATTTATTTCACCTACCAGACATGTTCGTGTATTCACTTCCTACTCTGCTGCTGCTCAGTGCAGAAAAACCCCCAATAAATCTAAAATATGTTAAGTGAGGAGGTAAAACCTACGAAAACCTCATTTGGGATCAGTCCCCAGATGGGTGTCCTGTCCTCAAAATGTCTAAAGCACCTTCCCAGGAACAGATACAGGAATATGAGCGGTTTCCCTCTTAGAGCCTCCTGAATTCCCCCAGGATGAGACTTGGATGTGAATGGAGGCTTGGAGAAGATCCTGAGATGTGTTTGCCTGGGTTGTGGATTTTCCTTTTCTGAATATCTCAATTTTTTTTGTTTTGAACTTGTCCAACCTTTTTCTCCAAGCTGCTTCAGAGAGTTCCACAGTTCCACATCCCTTTTCCTGGAGTCTCCTTTGTTTGTTTTGAACTGGGCACTCATTAATTTGATTTATTGTGGAGTAATTAGTACACAAGAGCAGTGTTTGCTGCCTTTTCATCCTCCCAGCCACTGCTCACATCACTCTGGGGTCTGCAGGTGTCCATCAGCTCTTCCTCAGCCATCCTGGATTCCAACCTGCTCCTTTGCTCCTTATTCCAATGCCATCAATCCATGATGGATCATCCCTTCAGTGATGGATCTTCCATGAAGTTTTCACAGAATTATTACAACGTGACCAGAACCACAGAGAGTTTTCAAGAAGTGAGGACATTACCCATAGAGACAGAAAAATTCCTTCCATTTTCTTCTTTATTTCCCCAGAATATCTCAATTTTCACTTGCTTTTTTGACTGATGCTTCTGCTGAATTGACATTTCCACAAGAGAATTGCTGCCCCAAGACCTCATTTTTCACTGTGCCAGAGCCTGCCATCCTTCAACCCCTCTCCAGCTGCCTTGAGCCCCCTTAAGGCACTGGAAGGAGCTCTCAGGTCTCCTTGGAGCCTCCTCTTCTCCAGGATGAATAAACCCTTATATCCACAGGAGAGCTGGATGCTGTGAATGGATTTGTGTGAATGCAGGTCCCAGGAGCCCCCAGATTTACATCAGGACCCGTTTTCTTCTGACTTTTCTAAACATTTTTCACAGCACTGGGTAAGGCGAGGGTGGAAAAAGGCTGCCATGGGTTTTAAAAGGAAAAATCATCATTTAAATTAGCAGCAAAACACATAGACCTTCAGCATAAAAATTATACATCTCACCCACTCACCTTAAAAAATACAAAACTAGTATTCAGTAGAGTCAATAAAAGTTAAATTTTCTTATATGTAATCCACTGTTGGCTGGAGAACATTAGCATTTCAAATAGACTTTCTCATTAAAATGAAGCTATCTTTTTGATAAAATACCCTGATTTCCTGGGATTTCAATACTTGCACTGAGAAATGAAAAGAAGTAAAAGCAGAATTCAGTGGAGATCCTTCCTTCCTTCCTTCCTTCCTTCCTTCCTTCCTTCCTTCCTTCCTTCCTTC
>VZRX01006455.1:990-30721 GCA_013398075.1 Notiomystis cincta | reverse complement strand
CCTTTCCTTTCCTTTCCTTTCCTTTCCTTTCCTTTCCTTTCCTTTCCTTTCCTTTCCTTTCCTTTCCTTTCCTTTCCTTTCCTTTCCTTTCCTTTCCTTTCCTTTCCTTTCCTTTCCCTCAGAAATATTCCAGTCACATTTCCAACACTAGCTGTGGAACACCACTGCAGAAGGAAGGGTTGAAACCACAAAGCTCCATCAGTAAAAGCTCAGATTTTAAATCCAGCACTCTTGTTTTTAATCCCACATTCTGGAAAGTCAATGTTTTTTATTTCACAAACTAAACACGTGTCCTAATTGCAAAACCAAACCAACCCCCCCAAATCCTGGTATAATTTAAAATACAACCCCGTGCCTGGTGCAGTGTGGCTGTTACTTTTCTGTTGATGCAATGGGTGTTGTTTGTATCCCTAAATCCCACAAACAATGGCCCAGCAGCAAAGACCAGGCCAAACAGGAATTGTGTGGGCAAGGGGCTGGAATGTTGGACAGGAGGCTGGAAAAAACCCAACCTAAAGCAGAGCTGGGGCTGCAGCACCAAAGTGAGCAGCACCCACTCTGTGCCCACAGGGCTGTTGGGCAGGGAGGCTGTAGGGGATGATTTTCCTCCTGACTTAGTGCACCTCTGGCTGATGGTCAATCAATATCCTTAAATCATCACTGTGGGGGAATGCTGAGTGCTTCCAGTCGTTCCCTGCCCTCAGTGCCCTCCCTGCCAGCTCCATTTGTCTTTGTTAAACACATGGGTTGCCCTGTGAGCCGTGGGCTTTAGGGGCTGCCCTCGAGGACAGGCTGCAGACATCAGAGGGAACTTGACCTGAAGCCCAGCCCCTGGTGATGGAGACTCTCACTGTGCTGCAGCCCCTGAATCCTGCACAGGAGTGGTGGTTTCAGCTCCCTCATCCATTAATCTGGTCAAAGGGAAATGGTGTTGAAGACTTCAGCTCACACACAGGAGAGGAAATCAGTCAGCTGAGGGTGGCTGAGCTGCCAGGCTCCTGGTGAGGGAGCAAAAGAGGGACTGAAGTTCACAATTCCAGGGAATTCACTGTCTCCTTTAGGAACCAGGGCAGAACAGATGGCAGGACTAAGATTTCCATGGCTCAGTCAGTAGTGCAGGTGAAGAAGAGGTAAAATATTGATTTTAATGACGCCAGGATCAATTTCATCCCATATCAACGATGTTAGCAACAATCTTTCTTTATCCCAGCCATCAAATCTGAGATTACATTGCAGCTATTAAATCCAGCCTCTAATCTGATAAATTCAGTGTGAGGACATTACCAATGTATTCATAACCCCTCTTTATCTCTCCACTCTTGCTGGCTTTAGTATTGAGTCTGAGATAGAATAAATGAGATTTGAGGAGCAAGATCAATAATTTTGGGCAGCAACACCTGTCTGCCAACTTCAGAGATGAGAGTAGGAAGAAAATATGTGTTGATGTTTCAGGAAAATCAGAAAAATTACCCACTGTAGCTTAAATCAGGTGGATTAGCTGGGGTAAGAAGATTTAATAACTGGATTTTTGTTGTGGTGGTTAATTGTACCACACTGATCACATCCACAGCCAAGTGTTGCAGCTCCCCTCCTTTCGTGGCTCCTGATTAGTGGAAAATGGATGTAGGGGATTATTAATGGGGTTTAATCTGTACAGATACACCCCAAAATGTTGATATCCCTTTGTGAACTGAGTCCCTGACTGGGAGAAAAAACCAACATTATTTTAGGTACTTTGGAGAAAACGAATGGAACTGGTGAGTGGAAATGATTATTTTTTCAAATCTAGGGTTGCAAAGAGGGGAATTTGCCCCCATTTTCTCATTTCACACCGAACTTCCTGCACTCTTTTGGGGAATCTGTGTCAGAGCACAACACTGGAGGTGTGGAGGTTCTTCTGACAGCCTCAGAACCTCCACTCTTCACCCCAAAATCCAGCTCTCAGCAAACCCCTGAATCACCTGGAAACACATTCCCAGAATGAGGGAACATAGAAAATCCTGGGGAAAACAACTGGTGAAGCCAGGGTCATTTATCTTAGACCATTTCCAGACTAAGGAGTGGCTCTTAAACCACTGGACAAGTGGAGCTCCCTGGTCAGTTCATGGCCAGGGCAGTGAGGTGGCACCAACCTTGAGTTGCTTCAGATCCTGTGAAAGCTCCTGCCATGGCTGGAAATACTGATAGGAAGTGAAAATGGAGAAGGAAAATCAGCATTATCAGTCTGGAGTGTTAAAGTGGAAATGATTTCAGGAGGGCTTATCCAGACCTCATATTCACAGATCTCATGAGATCTGTCAGGCCAAGATTAAAGTGTCAGCTCTGTTTGAGGGTTCCTGAATATCCACAGTGCCCCAGCTACATTATTCTGAAACTCATAAATCTTTCTAAAGAGTCTATTAAGAAAAGAAAAAGGGATTTTCCAGGTTTTCCTTGCTTTGAGATTAAATTTGATAAATTCTTTTTCTTGGCACAACAGAAAGAAGAAGCTTAAAACAACCATTGTTCTATTTTCTGTTTGAAGTTAATTTCTATTTTTTTCTAATATGGTAAGATAATGATCATTTACAACAGATAAATATACAACATTTGAGTGTATATCAACTGGAAAAATTTAAATAACCTCTATTATTGACATAAAACTCAAGGATAAAAAATAATAAAAAATTGAAGGGATTGAGGGCAAATCTTGGTTTCTTTAACAGAAAAGAAAGCAGCAGTGCTGTCACCATTGATAGAAAATTTGAGATGTTCGAGCAGCTAAGGTGGAGCAGAACAGTGAAGAATTTGTGGCATCCAAAAGCTGCAAGGTTTTCTCTCATCAAGATTGTGCATCCACAAAATCAGAATAATTCCCAACATTCTGAATGAGCGCTGATGTTGATTACTGATTTTGGAAGTCTGAATATAAAAACATTCAAGGAAATTAAACCACGAGTATGAGCCTGGGTTCAGCTCAAGCTGGGAAACTCACAAGTTATGTGGAATCATTTTCAGGGATAATGGCAGATCTGTAACCAGGAGAATGCAATTTACTGAACCCCAAAAGGCAGAAAACAAACCACTCCCACTCTAAAATTGTCAGAGTAATTTGCAGAGTGAAGGCTTATAGGGTTAATGAGAAATGAACAGAAATTTAGCAGGAAAAAAAAAGGGAATTGTAGAGAACATCACCAGAAACAGGGCAAAAATCAGGATTGACAAGGTCTGAAATAGCATTTTGAGATATAAGACAATTTCTGGGATACAGTTTCAGCTTCTACTCCAATAAATAATCACAGAGCATAAATAGGTGCACAAAAATAGTTTGGAGAAAAATAAAGCCTAATTCCAGGCAAGGCTGGGTTCATTAGGGGCAAAATGTGACCACAGCACAAATATTTGTAAATCTCCAAAGGAACAAACCCGAATCCTTTTATCAGAACACCTCTTGAAAACATTATCTCTCTGTAGCCAGCTGAATTAATTTTACTAATGGAGTTTCATTTGTAGCCTCAAATTTAATGGGATGTCCCAAAATAACCCAATAATTGGGATTGTTTCCTCAAGGGCTGAGCAGTAATGTGTTGTTACACACAAGCCATGTAAATTTGTTACTGAAGAGCCTTCAATGATCTTGACACAACAATGTGGTCCTTTTTTAAAGAGGTTAAATCAAAAGGAGGAAAAATATTCAGAATCCTTCATCTTTTAACAAATCCACATTTCTCCCATAACCAGAGGCAACTCCTTGTCACTCTCAGGCAATGTTCCAGCTTGAACTTTTGGACCATATTAAATTCTAGTGCTTGAAACAGCAGGAAAAACCGTGAAGTTAAACTGGGAGGAGTGTCTGAAAATGGTGATGTTTATATAGCTAAAAAGATAAATATATATAGATATAGATAAATATAAATAGATATATAAATATAAATATAGATAAATATATAGTTAAAAAGATAAATGTAAATTGCACCCAAAAAAAGATAAATGTGAGATGAAACAGAATGTTTTCCTATGGTTTGATTGAAACAATTTGGGGTGACCAAGAACCATGTGGAAGAAAGAGTATTGCTCCACTCACTACAGTTTTTATTTAAATACTCCTTAATTTTTATTCTCTTGTTCTTTTCCTTTTTTGTGTGGGGAGAGGGATTGGCTATTAAATAAAATTAAAAAGCAGCTTTGCTCCTCTTGAATTGTAGTAATTCCATTATTAGCACAGCACTTTTTAGGTACAAATCAAAATATCTTAATGAAAAATAAGCAAATAAACAGATTCCTCTAAAATAGTGAGATGTTTTAATGAGGGAATTTTTGATTTGTGTTTTACCCTTCAGTCTTTAAAAGGTCTGTCATAAACCCACCTTAATCCTTCTGCACTTGGTTATTTTGGAGCTGGCTCACCTGCCAGACTTACCAGGATAAATTCATACACAAGGATTAATTATTTTGCACTAAAAGATCACCTCCAGGACTGAGATGACCACATGAGCTCCCCCACCAAGAACTGAGATGGATCCTTTCCCAGAACTGCTATTTGGTGCTTTTAGACAGGCAGGAGCTAAAATAACCATGCAAAAATTTATTTACTAGACATATTTCAGAACCTGGGACTGCTTTCATCATAGTACTGTGAAATAAATGGAATTTCATCAGTACAGCCTGTGGGATCTGAGAAATACGTGGTATTTGCACAGATTTCTTTGAGTTGTGTTTAATATTGGTTTTGAATGAGCTCAGCATCACATTTATTAAATAGCAGGGGAAGTTATTAGGCTATTTCAGCTTATTTTGTGCTCATTTGGTCCTCCTGATCTGCTCTGGTACAACCAATGGCACCTAAACTGAGGCACCTGAATAATCAGATCAAACAGCTGGACCACAAATACAACCAGAGTCAAAGGGGCAGGAAAGGGAGTGAGGGATTTCAGATGTCAGCTTCCCATGCTAATTTTTATCCTAAACTGCACATTGCTATTTATCCAACTTTTAATATCATTGTGGAGGGCTCTTCACTGTCTGCAGGAAGATTCAGCTGAGCCCCAGTGTGGCACTACTTGTTTAAGATGTCCAGGGAAAAGAGGAGAAGAATGTTAATTAGAGGAGAGCTTATTGAAATAAGATTTTCCTGTGTTTATTAGCAGCCTAGAGGCTTAGGGGAGGGATGTGCAGCAGACCTTTAATTAAACTGTTTACTTTTAAAGAGAATTTGCTAGAATTCATCATAGTTGGGAATGTGTTAGTGAGACAATAAAGTGGTAAGAGTGGAAAATGTCAATTTTGGCAAGAATCAGAGGAGGAAAACAAAACAAACCAAACCAAACCACAGTCCTGGCTGCAGTATGATTTTGGGATTTGCATTTGACAACACAATATCTGGGAAATTGCTTCAGGGTTATTAGAGAGCAACCAGAGGCACTCCTGCAAAGATAAAAGAAGTTAAGCAAATAAAGATTTAAAAAAGAAAACACAAGCAAGACCAAGCCTTGCACACGAATATTTTACACAGGCACGTGGGTCCATGGCAAAATCATCCAGAGCCATCCAGAGAAGGCAGATCTGGCCAGGAGCTGCAGGACACCCTTCTTGCTCAGCTGGTTGAGCTCACCCTCGGGGTAAGGGCAGGGATGGATCATTTCACCTGTTTAAGGCAGCTCTTTTAGGATCAGCCCCTGAAGATGCTCATTTCTCTGCCTGGAGCTCAGAAGGAGCTGGAGCAATGCAGGTCTGAGCAGGTATTTGCTTCCACTCCTGGAGAAGATGAATCTCGTTTTGAGGGACAGATGTAATTGTAATTCGGGTTGTTTCAGTGTGGGATGGTTTTGAGTGGAGTGCAATTACCTCCATCTGACTTTATTAAAATATCAGCACCGCTGCAATTCAGTTTGTTCTAAAAATAAAGTAAATATGGGTGTTGAGGGCAGTATTTGTCTGACCTGTTCCTGCAGTTTAGCAAACAATTAACTCTGTTCTGTTCTCTCCCGACTGAAGTTCCACTGGCTGGAGTTCCCTCACCCTCCAGACCCTCAGGCTGGATGAGAAGAGCTCCTCCCTGGGGTGGTTTCAGCGGCTCCCACGCTCACAGACACTGGGGGTGGCCGGGATGTTGATGTACAAAACCCCTTTACAGCCAGGTGATTGCCAAGTAAAATGGAGCCCATAATGTTAATTACGGATGTTAACCAGAGCAATCAGAAATCTGCTGAAGACTTTTTGTCAGAGCTCTGAGAGAGGAGGAGGAGCCCGAGGTCCCGAGCGGCGCCGGGCAGCGCTCGGGTAGAACCAGCACCATGGACAGGGGCAGCTGCTGCGCTCCCAAAATCCCAGGTCCCGGTCAGGAGCTCCCCACCTCAGGGATCGGAGAGTTATGGACTCGCAGAATGGTTTTGGGATGGAAGGGAACTTAAAGATCATCTCGTTCCACCCCCTGCCATGGGCAAGGACACCTTCCAGCAGACCAAATTGTCTGGAGCTCCATCCAACCTGANGTACTGTGAAATAAATGGAATTTCATCAGTACAGCCTGTGGGATCTGAGAAATACGTGGTATTTGCACAGATTTCTTTGAGTTGTGTTTAATATTGGTTTTGAATGAGCTCAGCATCACATTTATTAAATAGCAGGGGAAGTTATTAGGCTATTTCAGCTTATTTTGTGCTCATTTGGTCCTCCTGATCTGCTCTGGTACAACCAATGGCACCTAAACTGAGGCACCTGAATAATCAGATCAAACAGCTGGACCACAAATACAACCAGAGTCAAAGGGGCAGGAAAGGGAGTGAGGGATTTCAGATGTCAGCTTCCCATGCTAATTTTTATCCTAAACTGCACATTGCTATTTATCCAACTTTTAATATCATTGTGGAGGGCTCTTCACTGTCTGCAGGAAGATTCAGCTGAGCCCCAGTGTGGCACTACTTGTTTAAGATGTCCAGGGAAAAGAGGAGAAGAATGTTAATTAGAGGAGAGCTTATTGAAATAAGATTTTCCTGTGTTTATTAACAGCCTAGAGGCTTAGGGGAGGGATGTGCAGCAGACCTTTAATTAAACTGTTTACTTTTAAAGAGAATTTGCTAGAATTCATCATAGTTGGGAATGTGTTAGTGAGACAATAAAGTGGTAAGAGTGGAAAATGTCAATTTTGGCAAGAATCAGAGGAGGAAAACAAAACAAACCAAACCAAACCACAGTCCTGGCTGCAGTATGATTTTGGGATTTGCATTTGACAACACAATATCTGGGAAATTGCTTCAGGGTTATTAGAGAGCAACCAGAGGCACTCCTGCAAAGATAAAAGAAGTTAAGCAAATAAAGATTTAAAAAAGAAAACACAAGCAAGACCAAGCCTTGCACACGAATATTTTACACAGGCACGTGGGTCCATGGCAAAATCATCCAGAGCCATCCAGAGAAGGCAGATCTGGCCAGGAGCTGCAGGACACCCTTCTTGCTCAGCTGGTTGAGCTCACCCTCGGGGTAAGGGCAGGGATGGATCATTTCACCTGTTTAAGGCAGCTCTTTTAGGATCAGCCCCTGAAGATGCTCATTTCTCTGCCTGGAGCTCAGAAGGAGCTGGAGCAATGCAGGTCTGAGCAGGTATTTGCTTCCACTCCTGGAGAAGATGAATCTCGTTTTGAGGGACAGATGTAATTGTAATTCGGGTTGTTTCAGTGTGGGATGGTTTTGAGTGGAGTGCAATTACCTCCATCTGACTTTATTAAAATATCAGCACCGCTGCAATTCAGTTTGTTCTAAAAATAAAGTAAATATGGGTGTTGAGGGCAGTATTTGTCTGACCTGTTCCTGCAGTTTAGCAAACAATTAACTCTGTTCTGTTCTCTCCCGACTGAAGTTCCACTGGCTGGAGTTCCCTCACCCTCCAGACCCTCAGGCTGGATGAGAAGAGCTCCTCCCTGGGGTGGTTTCAGCGGCTCCCACGCTCACAGACACTGGGGGTGGCCGGGATGTTGATGTACAAAACCCCTTTACAGCCAGGTGATTGCCAAGTAAAATGGAGCCCATAATGTTAATTACGGATGTTAACCAGAGCAATCAGAAATCTGCTGAAGACTTTTTGTCAGAGCTCTGAGAGAGGAGGAGGAGCCCGAGGTCCCGAGCGGCGCCGGGCAGCGCTCGGGTAGAACCAGCACCATGGACAGGGGCAGCTGCTGCGCTCCCAAAATCCCAGGTCCCGGTCAGGAGCTCCCCACCTCAGGGATCGGAGAGTTATGGACTCGCAGAATGGTTTTGGGATGGAAGGGAACTTAAAGATCATCTCGTTCCACCCCCTGCCATGGGCAAGGACACCTTCCAGCAGACCAAATTGTCTGGAGCTCCATCCAACCTGAGCTTGGACACTTCCAGGATGGGGCAGGCACAGACTTTTGGGGCCTCTTCACCCTCACAGCCAAGATTTTCCCCCAATACCCCATCTAAGCCTGCCCTCTGTCATTTTATACCCACCCCTCTTGTTCTGTCATTCCATGTCCTTGTCCAAAGTCCCTCTCCAGGTTTCTTGCAGTCCTTTTAAGTGTCTAAGGGTCTATTGCATTTATTCTACATTTTTTAAACTGAAATATCTCAGTGGCAGTCAGAACTATTGGTTGTGACATCTGCATTTGCTTAGCAGGAAATGGAATAAAATCCCTGTTGTGCAGAAGTAAAAAAAAAAAGACATGCAAAACCTGCCTATTTCAAAAACCAAATTATAATAGGGCATAATTATTCAGCATCACACAGGAAAATTAGAAAAGCATTCTTTCATGTCTTTTATCCTCTGAGTTACACAATTTTTGCCTTTCCTCGTTGCTCTTCTGTTGTGAGCAATGTCAAGAAAGAGAATTTCGATGCAGCTCTTGGGCTGCTGTTCACATCATCACTTCATTAAGTTACAAGGTCGTAACAAGAGACCAAAACTAATCAGATGAGCAAACTCAGGTGACTTGACAACTGCCAGCTGAATTGTTTCATTATTTTGATTAGCAAATATCTCAGGAGTCATCTTGTATTTACAGGGAAAATGAGAAAATGCCATTGTCACCTGCTTATTTTCAGAACTGCCTGTTCCCATCTTGACTGAAATTTTTATGAGGATTTTTCTCTCTTCCTGTGCTGTTAATCATCAATTTGCTCAACTTTAATTTATCCACGAGAGAAACAGAATTTTGCTAAGGAACAGTGGTGAGAAAATTGAGGTGTGTGCCCACATTTTTTGTGCATGGAGGAAATTGTGGCTTTACCTCTGAGCATCAGCAGGACAAGTCCACTGCCTCCAGTTCTCCAGCAGGGTTTGGGGGCTTTTTTTGGTGTAATAATGCACCCAAAATCTGTCCAATGATTTTCATGCACAAATTCACTCCTCTCAATGCTAATGACCTTCATTAAGTGGTGACTGGTGTAAATAAGCTTAGGCTATTTAGGATAATGTGTGTTTCATGGGCCTGCTAGATGATAAAATATCCCTATTACTGCAAAGTTTATTGCCTTTGCATTTTCCCTTGACATTTTAAGTGAAAAGGGGTGAATTTTAGAGGTTGCTCTGACTGCTTTTACAGGTGATTACATTCCCAAGACTTCATGAGTCACCAGAGATTGCTTTTTAGCCTCTGGCAAGTACAAAATAAAATATTGTGCCTGCAGATCCCCACAACCTCTGCAAGTGACTCAGTTTATCTCCACCTTGGCACAGCTGATATAAATGTGCAGATTTGGCATGGAGAAATTAAAAGATGTGCCAAATAAGAAGTTCCAGGGGGCTGCAGGCTGGTGCCTTTGTGTTTAAATCCCAGGGTTTGTGGTGCAGCTCCATGGGCTGCTGGATGCTGTTTGTGCCTGAATCCTCCAATCCCATAAAAGTGGGATCACTCTCATGGAAAAAAGCATCTTCAGGCAGGAATTTTCTCTGTCTTCTTCCTCACCTGTGCTCTGATTGTCAGGTGGGAGCTGCAGGCTCTCGGACTGCTCTGAGCAGTGGGTTTTACACCAGAAGCAGCTCTGGCAGCCCTGCTGTGGTCAGAAGGGAGGAAATTACCTGTGCTTGTTGAAAGGTCCCAGCCAGGGATCTCCACGAGCTACTTTGGCTCTGAAGTCACTCAGATTGGACTCAACCTGCTGTTCCACAACTTCAGTGAGGTATAATTACCCATTTCCATTCTTAATTAATCAAGTCAGTACAGGTGAAGGCATGAGAGGCTCTGCAGGTGTCTAGAAATCTTTCAGGGGGAAAAGGGATGGTGCTGAGAGAATTTCAATGTCTCTGGGTTTGATGACTGAGTTATTTTGGATGTTGGCATTGTTTGGATTCCCATTTTAAGTTCAATTTGGATCACAGAGACACCTCAGTATCTTGATGCCAACAGCAGTTATGAGAGAAAGGAGACCAGGAGGGAAATCACAGAGTCCCAGGATGGACTGGGTTGAAAGGGACCCTAAAGATCCCCTAATTCCAGACCCTTCCATGGGCAGGGACACCTCCCACTAAAGTTGCTCAGAGCTTGGTGCCATTTTGCTCCTTTTACTTGTTTTGGTTTTGGGGTTTATTTTGCACAGCAGTGAGCAGATTGTCCATTACCTTCCTTCCAAAATGTGGAGACTTTACTTCATATTTTTATGAGAGGCTGAGGTACAGATTCAAATATAATTGTCCTGTTCCTGAGAGCCTTCAGGGTCTTCCCAAGACTGGGACTCCACACAATGACATCTATAAAACTTCCAGCTGCTAACACAAAGCTCTTAAATGTCCCTTCAGGCCTCACGTGAACCTCTAGAGCTCAGGTCAGCTGGGATATTAATTGATATTAATTGCTAATAACAGCACATTTGTCTCCTTGCATAATGCAGCTGTGGCATTAATTACCACTGGGGTTATGGGTCAGGCTTAGAACCCAGCTGTAAACTTCAAGTATTTGACCCTTTTTTTTCCGCTAAATCTCAAAGCCTTCTCTTTATTGACTCAGTGAACATTAAATTCAGCTGTTCACATTTTAGCTGGACCCTTCTTCCTCTGCACAATAAAGGGCAACAAAATATAGTCCAGTGTTATGGGAAAAGAACAAGATACACTTTACATTAAGAGTTTGCAGGTGGGAGAAGAAATAAGCAGGAGGATTAAAAAATAAACCAAAAATCCCCAGCAAACCCAAACTATTGCAACAAACAAACTTTCAGATACAGCCAAAAAGCCCCAGCCATTTACCCAAGAGTCAGGAACCCCAAATCCCATGCACAGACTCATTTTTCACTGTGGGTGTGCTCAAAATGGGGAATCACAGCTTGGGCACACAGCACTGTGTGTGAGGATGGCTGTACCTGAGTGAGTGTGTGAGGAAGGCAGCTTGTTGGCTGGAATATTCCCCAGATCATCACACTTTCAAAAATCTCTGATAACAAAATGGCCTTTCACCTTTCCAGGTGCAAACACACAGAACTGTCTCATTGCATTTTTCATCCCATTTTGTCCCAGCAACATGGGAGTATCTGGGAGGAGGAGGGGAAGGAAGAGAGAATTTACAGGCTGCTAGAGAGGTGCTGTAGTTTACCACCCTAGCTTTGGACTACATATATGTGTACATAAAATCAAATATAAATAATAGAAATGTGTGTACTTGTATATGCATCAATGTTTGCCTATATTTAATATATCTATTTATAATTTGTTGTTGTCTCTCTAAAAATCCCTCTGGCTCTGCAAAGATGCTGCCTACCTCAGATCGCTGCTTCTAAAAGCCAATCCCAAATCTGGTGCTAGAGATAGCACTGAACAGCAGAGCACAGGACCCATGGCTTGGTCCAAATTCTCCAAAGAGTGTGGAATGAATGAACTGGGCTTTGACTCGAACCTCTGATCTAAGTTTATTATTTGTGCTAAATACTTGGCCAGAACATGGCTTCTTTTTGTGTTGCACCAGCAGATTTGTTGCAGCCACAACCTGTATTTTTTGGAACAATCTGTACAGGTTTTTACTTACACAAATCGATGCCGCAGCCGCTACAAGAGCAGCATTCATAAAGATCCACTCCAGACAAAGCTCTACTGCTCTATTCAATACTAACTCCTTTTAAGCTGCTCAAAGACCAATTATCCATTGCTGAGATGAGTTTTCATTTTCTAACAGTGCCATTTTCTGGTGTGTAACCTGCAGTTTGTGTCAGAGCATCCAGTTTGAACAGGACCGGTTGATCTCCGCTGTTCCATTCAGTATTTTGGTTTTTTTTCCTTTTCTTCCTGCCTCACAAACACATCTCCACCAGGCTCAGCTGGGTGCTGGCTGCTGAGGAGTGCCCTTCTCGTTGTTCCATGGCTGGTTTCAAAGGAGGAACATTTTCCTTGACGTCACCTGGTGCCTCGTGGCTTTTTTGCCAACCTCTCCGCCTTCCGTCAGCGCCGCGTTCGGCAAAGAGCCGCGTTCGGAAGGGAGCTCTGAGAGCCACAACCTTTACAGAGAAGAGACCCCCCCTTCTGCCAGGCACAGGAATGGGCTTGGAGGAGCTCTTGGATCTGGAATGCAGACAGGGAGGAAGAACACGAAGACGTTTTTAGAAATCTTCCATTGTAGAAAATTGTAAGAGCTGGAAAAAGAAAAACTTATATAGACACAGGGCTTTTATTCTGTTTTATTTCCATAGCAGGAATCGAACATTTATTCTGAGCTCAATCTCTGCTCTTAATGCATAATCCCCAAACAGTTCTAGTGTCATTAAGAGCTGCAATAAGATGATGTTCCTTCTTACATTCTTACAGCCTGGCATGGAATTTCAAGCTGAGCAGAAATAAAGGAGACAACTGGAAAACCAAACAGAAATTCAACTCCAAAACATTGCTAAGACAACAGACAGTTGTATTACGTGACTAAACTCCCACATATGGAAGGAGCTACAGGCATCAGGTGATTCTCTCTTCAGTGCTATATATTTATATATATTTATGACCAAGAGATTGTTCTACAGGCTTCTCTATAATGAAATCCAGGAAATTCTGCATTTTGATTTTTAAAGAAAGACCAATCCAACATTCTTGCATGTTTAGCAGTGCTGATTGTTTTGTTTTTATCACCTTTCCCCTCTATATCACTTTAAATGGAGGAAGAAGAGGTAGGGACTACGAAGAGTCTTGTTTATTCTCACTGCAGGGTACATTTCATATCAAATCCCACTATTCTCATCCTGTCACATTTGGCTCGTTCTGTTTTTATTTCCCAGCTGCTGGGGAGCTTGTTTTCCCTGTAAAAACTGCCAGCAAATCTGCTACATCCATTCTGAAATGGAATTATAAAATCCTGGGATGGGATTTTGTTGCCTAAACAATCATCTACTGCCATGTTGAGGGTCCATCAGAGATGGTCTTCTGTGGGTTTCACATCATATTTGGGAGCCAGGTTTAGGAGTCTCAGGTATCTCCAGCCAGCTGAGTCCTGTCCTTCTGTGGCATGGATTTGACCTTGTCAGAAATTAAGACCTGTAAATTTAGGTTTCTAAACTTGCAGGATGATAAGAAAAACAGCAGGTGAGCAAACTTGTGGATCCAGATAATGATCATTGATCAGGGAAAGCAAAAAATGCACACATAAGTGCAAAAAGAGGAATTTTCTTTTTACAAATTCCCATCCCTGGGGAGATTCCAGCCTCTTCCAGGAGAGCAAGATGTCTGCAACAGTCACTTGAGACATTAAGTGCCATAATCCCCAACAAGTTTTATTGCTGAGCATTATAAAAACTCTGTGTGACAGAAAATGCAGAGAAATGTGGGAAATGAAATGCAGTGGAAAATGGAGAAATTAGGAAAAAAAGGAAAACACCCAGATGCAAATATCCTGTGGGGATTGGCCCTTGTGCTCAGAGGCATTGACCCAAACTGGATTTAATTAGACTGACAACTTTGGATGTAACTGGAGTGGGAGCAATTGTTCTGTAAAACCAGTAAAAGCTCAGGGAACTGGGGGGTCAGAGCTGCCACTCATCTCCTTTCCAAAACACTTGACCCATTCAACTCAAGGGGGTTGCACCAAATTATGTCCAGAGGTCCCTTTCAGCCCAAATTATTCTCTGATTCAAATTTCCCTCCCAGGCAAGCCAGTTTGCATTTCAAACAGAGACTTATTTATTCCTTGACAGGAGATGGCTTCCAGGCAGGACTTTTCTCCATCTGAGACTGGGGAAGAGGATTCCTGGAAATCAGGAAATGTAGCTGGATTTTCCACCTAAGATTCATTTGTGTTGATCTTCATCTGGATAACCAAGTTCTGCAAATGGATCTGCATCAGTGATGACAATTTAAATAGTTTTTAAAGAGAAGCTCATTAATTTCTTCAGGAAATGCATTTTTTTCACCATCAGTTTCCTAAATGCTTTAGAAAATATGACCTGCAGAGTCTTTCTGATGTATGGTTGAGACTCAATGAATTACAAGAACTTATCTTCAAATGAAAATCTTGCAAAAGTAAGACCCAGCTCGTTAACATTCAACACAAATCTCTTATTCCAATAAAAATCTGCCTTCCCATTTAGTTACAGTTCTGTTTCTGCATTTAATGTATTGAGGGGTAATTAGTGTGGGGTGGGAGAAGCTGTAATCAGGCCCAGCATTCTGAACCATCTCCAAATATCCTGCAGGTGCCTGTGTCCTGTAATTTCATTACTTACTGAAAGCTTTGTAAAATCATCTTTTAAAACATCAGGGGAAGCAGCACCCTGAAATAGCTCTTCTGGTTAACTTCTACAATTAATAAAGATATTTCCACAGTTTAAACTCATCTATCCCAAACTCAGGGTCACACTCAGAAAGATATTTATTTTTCACTTAATAACCACAAAGATCCTGAGTTTGAAATTAATTAAAAACCTATGCAGGCAAAAATAAAAAAAAAATTATTTGATTTCATCTTTCAGCGGCAAATGAAGAGTTTGAGAGGTTTAGAAAATGCCTTTATTATCGAGCTTTAACTTTTGTTCAGGCCTGGATTGGTCAGGGAGTTGGATGGGATGATCATTGTAGGTAAAATTGAGGGGAAATATTTCTGTTTTATTTTATTGTGTCCTGTTTTTATATCTCATTCCAACTGCTTAGCCCTGACATCTGGCAATGTAACCTATTTACAGCTATTTACAGTAACAGTTATTCACTGACCTGTGTGTGTTTGTGTGTGTGAATGAGGTGGAATATGGGGTAAAAATTCAGTTCTATGTGAAATCCTGGCAGAAAGTCAAATCTTGGTCACTAATACGATGTCATGCAATATTTTCTCTCTCCTAAGAAGAGGCAGAAAGTGGCAGCCACTGTTTATCATTTCAGTCAGTCCATTGCTTTCCAGAAAGTGCTGCTTTAGTCCTAGTATCAATCAATCCACCAATCCATCCATCAATCAATGAGTCAATCAATCAATCAATCAACTTTTATACAGTGTAGAGCAACATTCACACAATCCCCTGTGATGTCTGCACTTACGGCTAGAAGGAGAATAGCCAATAAAACAAATTGAAGGAGTTGATTAAATAATTCACAGTTCTGCTAAGATAAAGCAGTGAACACGAGCCACAATCCAATGAAGTTAATGCCATTCACAGCATTTTTCCCTCACTTTGCATCCTGCTCTGAACAATTAGATGTACTCAAATAGATATTTATTTGTGATTTTTTTAAGCACATCTCAGGTGTGGAGTCGTTGTAATAGCACAAAACTCTCATGGGAGTTCCTCAGAGTGGAGAAAAAAAGAGAAATGTGGGAGCTGTGCCCACAAGGGGAGTGCCTTGGCAAAGGTGATAAAAAAAACCCCTTCCATGCATGAGTGAAGGGCTCAGACTTCTTTACTCCCTAAAATACATGAAAATCCAAGTTTTCAGAGAACAAAAGATCCCTGTAAAGGTTCAGTGTCTCCCCAGGTGCTGCAGGAGAGAAAGGGAAATATCAAAGAAACTGATGGTGTTGATGGGAAGAGGGCTGGAGGTGCTCTGGGCTCGGCTGAGGGTCCACCCAGCACCCTGTGCACTCATCACTCACTCTGCAGGAAAAACAAACCCATTTCTGTGCAGAGGGATAAGGGACAAGGACCTGCTGCAGACCTGGTCAGAGGGTGACCCCCTCTGCTGTCATCAGCACGAGCACAGCCCTCTCCTTGGCTGATCACACTCCATCCTGAAAGGACCTTACAGTTCTCCCTGGAACTTTGCTGCTTTAATCAATGTGCTGTCCCTGAACTTCCTGATGCCTAAGATTGCTTTGACCTTGACTAGATGGCAGACAAATGCAGAAAACCAGTAAATTTTACTCTTGCTGGAAGGACCTGAATGTGTTTAATGGTTACTCCCAACTGGGCAGTCCTTGACCTCGAGAGTTTGAGAGGAGTGCATTGAAATCCATTTTATCCCCTCAGCATTTGAACACGTAGGGGTTGTTTCTCTCATTCTGCCTCTGTGGCACAGCTCTTTCAGCTGGCTTCATTTTCCTAAGGAAGAGGAAAACCATGGAACAAACCACATATTTCAATTTCAAACTAAAACCACAGAACAAACCACATATTTCAATTTCAAACTTTCCATGCAGAGTCCATTAATTCAGGTGTGCTGTAACATAAAACCCTATTCACATCACTCTCTCATTTTACCTTGCTGATGCATCCTGTGAGTTCTTGTGAATTTTATTTCCCAGGATTGTGAACTTTTGAAAGGAAATGTTTCCCAGTAGCACCTTGGCATTTGCGTTGTGATATGAGCATTGTGAGCACATCATACATCATGTTCCTTCCTTTCATGCTGCAGTGTGAGTGTCACAGCACAAGTGAAGGTTGAAGCTGTCTTTCCTGAGCACTAAGCACACTCAGACAATGAACAGAAAAAGGAATGGAACAACCTTCACCCACTTCCAGTATAAACCACCCAGGTAAAACTCAGAGGATGCAGAGGAATCAAGTTCGAGGGGGTTACAGCTCAGTCTTCATGAAAGTATTCTTTAAAAAGCAAAGGAAAGGAGACTTTCAGACTTCTCATCTGTGGAATTCATCCTGGCACCAGAAAATGCAGAGCCTACAAGGAGGACACACAGCACCAGGTCAAGGAGCAGTGCTGGAACTAATCCCACTCACCCAAAGGATGCATCCTTCCATCCAGTAATCAGTGTCCTGCAGAACGTGTCCCTTAAGTCTCAGCCTGTTTTCTGTGTGATAAATAAATCCCAACATTTTCCCCCTTGCAGTTCTGAGGAATGAAATGCTCACAGGGCTTGGCCAGTCTGAATGTGGCCTCATTTTCTAGTTGAGCACATGTGGATGTACAGGAAACATTTTCACTTGGCCCAGTTGCCCCTCAGTATATTTTTTTTTCCACTCTCTGAGTGCTGTGGACTGTGCTGTCTTTTCAGAATTTCCTATTCTCTTTCTCTGATTAAAATCCAGTGAGTACAAAAGTAAGTTACAGAAGGCTGCTTGGAGTCTTCCCCAGGCATTTGTGAAGAGTTTTCTTCCTGCTGGTTCTCATTTATGGCCGAGACTTCACCTGAAGTTATTTAGCACAGCTGGGCTTCGCCATTATCTTAAATTTCAATGGTGATTTTGGTCAGGATGAAAGGAGTTGGAATTATAGAATGGTTTGGGTTAAAGTGAATCTTACAAATCATCTAATTCCACCTCTTGCCATGGGCAGGGACACCTTCCACTATCCCAGGTTGCTCCAAGCCCTGTCCAGCCTGGCCTTGGACACTTCCAGGGATCCAGGGGCAGCCACAGCTTCTCTGGGCACCCTGTGCCAGGGCCTCCTCACCCTCACAGGGAACAATTCCTTCCCAATATCCCATCTAGCCCTGCCCTTTGTTATTTTTTAGCCATTCCCCCTTGTCCTACCCACACAGCAACGCTTCCCTCAAGAACTCCCTCTGCCCACAAATGTTATCCTGAATGTCAGGATAAAATCCAGCTCTGTTTCTCTGCATTGCTGCTGACCAGCTGGAGCCAGGTAAGCTCAGTAAATACTGAGATGTGGGCGAACAGAGCTGAGGTAGGAGTGTGTTCCTTTATTGCCTTCCTGTGGCATTTGGAGCAAAATAATCACAGCTCATGGAGAAGAAACTGCTTTTCAGGGTCAGCAGCAAAACTGTGTGTGGAACTCAGATGTGATCCCTTGAAAATATCAGAATCAGCTTAGAAACCTGAATTTGGGAGGCCTGGGGAATGTGTGGCAATATTTCCACAAGAGAGGCCTGGGCTGAGGGCAGGATGATCTCCTGGCACTGGTGACCTCTTCCCACATGACCAGACTTCCTCCTGGGCCCACACCAGGCATCCCCAACCACAAAAGGGCTTCTGTTAAGTGCAGATACACAAACCACCTGATACAGCACCCTGAAGGAAAAACTGAGTTCAGAGAAACCAAGTCTGCCAAGGAAGGGCGTTCTCCTTTCATGATGGGAATGCTCCGTGTTACCACGTCTGTCTACTTGTTGTTCACCCCTGGTTTTGAACAGCTGTGACTTTATCCATCCCTCTGTGCAGGAGACTCAGCCTCAAGTACAGATTGGTCCCTTCTGGTTACTCAGTCCTGAAAAGGATTTGCAGAACATGAATGCCTTGAGCAGGACACAAATAACACTCTGTGTTTCACAGGGAGTTATATTATTTTGGTGTCTCTGACACTCCAGTGTGACATCTGGGTGGTTCTGCAGCAGCTGGGCTCAGAACCTTGGAACATTCTTGAGACTGTTCAGCTCCCTCATCAGTTGTAGTTACGGTGACAGAGAATTTTCAAGATTAAGTATTTTAAAAAGTGCTGTGTCAAGAATGAGAGAAAAATGACATTAATGGCAGAAGTTTCCTGCTTTAGGCTTTGTTACTGATCACAGGGATCAGATATGAGGATGAAATCTCACTCTGGAATAAATTGCAGCCACAGAGTGATATTTCTTAAAATCTAAGGTTGATTTCTCAGTGCTGTAAATGCTTGATACCACCTGGAAAGTGGTATGACCTTGTTCTCCTCTGTGAAGAAATAAAATGCTCAGATGAGAAAGAAGAATAGGGCTAAGAATAAAAAAATAAGATCAAAAGAGCCAAACCCTCTTAGCACAACTGATTTGATTTTCCTTTAAATTGCCATAGGTTTTCCTTGAGGAAGGATGAGATGGGGACTTTCAGTCTCTCCCTGGAAGAGCCATCCTTTACACTTGGAGTGAAAATCTGCTTAATGCTAACAAGATTCGAGGCCTTTATTTATTCCCAGCACTCAGAGGCAGGGATCAGACTTGAAGGCCTGTGATGCTTTTATTTGTGGACCATTTTGCCTGATGCTGGTTATCTCTGCCAGCATTTTCTTTGATTGGCTTCATCCCTCTTGTTGTGATCAAAGATGTGACACGTGTGGAACGACACCGCTGGTGGCACTGCCTGTAAATCTTCTTGTCCTGCTGTGATGCAGAATCCCTGTCCCAGCTCCCAGCCACGTAAATCTGCAGGGTTTAATCAGTCAGGAGCACATTTGGTGCAGTCACTGAGCACTTTCCTCCCTATTGCACTCCAAAATCTGGACCAGCTCTCTTGGCCTCCACCCTTTCACTCCACCTGTGCATGGAGACCTTGGATCCATGTGAGGATGTCGCTTGAGGCAGCAGATTGGAAAGCACTTCTTGCTTTTCTATTCCTTTTTTACTGCAAAAAAGTCTTTCTAAAGAAAATATCACAAAATTTGGGTTCTTTTAACATGACCCTACAGATAGTGCAGCTGCTGATTTTTAAGGGATGAAACCAACTGTAAATGAAGGTCCATGTAGATTCCAGGAGGTGGTGAACACCTAAAATCAGAGAATCATAGAACAATAAAGATGGAAAATACCTCCAAGATCATCCAGCTCAACTCTCAGCTGAGTATTATCCACTAAACCAATCACTAAACTTTGCTTTTCTCACCCATTTCTGCTGGGACTCACAGCCCTGAGGACAGAGTTTGGCTCCAGGTCTCTAAGCTGAGCCTGTTGAATTTTTCTCCAAGATGTTTTTTGGTGTCTTTAACTCCAAGGGATCATATCAACAGCAAGAGTCAGAGTTTGGGTCATAGAGGGGCTTAGAACTGTGTGTGAGATTTTGAGCTCATCAAGATAAAAGTACTTTTTTCTTCTGAGAATTCTCTCAGGTCTTCATTGACTGATGTGTTTTGCTTAATTGTCACTTGGAGGACTATGGACTGTGTAATTTATTTCTTCTAAAAGTGGAGAGAGGTTCCTTGCACTCTCTTTTACTGCAAACAGAATGTTTGCTTGCAGGGACTGCTCCAAAACGACTCCAGTGTGGGGGAGTTGTCTTTACCACACACCAGATCTCTAATGGGAAAAGCTGTTAGAAACTCAGCAGTGCTTTCTTAGGTTCCAAACTCCCTCTTCAGGAATTATTGACATTCCTGACACTTGTGCTGAGCTACCAGCTCACACTGTCAGTGCCTGAAGATCCCAGGACTGAACTTCCCTAAATATTTCAGATAGAGATGTGGTACCACTGGAACATCCTGATTCAGGTAATTTCCCAGGAAATGGTGAAATGAAAGACAGAAATTGAAGATGTAAAGGTTTTTTGCCTTTTTTTTTACCTTTTTTGTTCCCTGACTTACTTTCTTCCATAGCTCTTAGCTTACATGCTAAGTTAAAGACTATTAATTATAAAGCTCTATACAGTTTCCATGAGAAATATGAAAAAAATAGGATATTTATGAAAGAAAACACTAAAAATTCATTTCTTCCCATCTCCTGTCAGCTTGGTTTCACTTCCCAAGGAGCACAGAGAAGCAAATGATGCAGAAATTTTGGATAGAAAAGGATCTTTATTATCAGCACACGGTGGCACCTCCAGTTCTCAACACTCTTCTCCCTGACTTGCTGCCTGTTTTACTGAGCTCCCACACAAATGGTTCTTCTCCCTCTTCTGAATTAAAATGAGTTTCACACCAGCCAGGTTTCATTACTTTGTTTATCCTTCCAAAATACTTGTGTATCTCAGGCTCACAAAACATGTCTGATTTTGTTTGCAGATGTTTTTTACCTCCCATGAAATAACCAAGAGAACATTCAGTTTGATTGCACTCATTTATTTGCCTATTAGTCTGTTTGTAGCTGTAATAAGAAAGCAAATTATTTCCACTGTATATTTTATTTATGGGATTTGTCTGAAGAGTGAACTGCAGAGCTTGATTCAAATGCTGGAAATTATGGAGTTGTGGCATCCAAGGACCTAATTGGGAGAATTATGCAGAGGATTTGTGAGCTGCAGAACTTGCATGAAGAGCCAGATGAAGAATCTGAACTTCTTTCTCCTCCTCTCACTGCATGCAAGAGCTGCGGTTGCTCAAATCCACACAGAACACCTTTGTCCACCCTTGTCTAAGTCTTTGTCAACCCCAAAGCTGTTGGGATCCATCAGAAATGGAGACATGGAGAAAGGGGTGGGAGGGATGGAACACTTCTCCTGTGAGGAAAGGCTGGGAGAGCTGGGGGTGTTCACCCGGAGAAGAGAAGGTTCTGGGAAGACCTCAGAGCCCTTTCCAGTGCCTAAAGGAGCTCCAGGAGAGCTGGAGAGGGACTGGGGACAAGGCCATGAAGTGATGGGACAAGAGGCAATGGTTTTAAACTGCAGGAGAGTGGATTTAGACTGGGCATAAAGGAGAACTTTTTTACTTTAGGTGGTGAAACACTGAAATGTTTCCAGAGAAGTGGTGGATGCTCCATCCCTGGGAACATTGAAGGTCAGGTTGGACAAGGCTCTGTGCAACTTGATGTAGTTGAAGATGTCCCTGCTCATGGCAGGGGAGCTGGACTAGGTGACTTTCTAATGTCCCTCCCAACCCAAACCGTTCTGTAATTCCATGGTTCTGTGGTTCCAAACAAACCACGTCAGGTTGTTCACTGGTGCCTTTGAGTGAGGGCTGAATTTTGCTCTCTCCAGTGGGCTGGTGCCACCTGGTTCCATGGTTTGGGGAACTTCCTTCTTGTCCAGGGATCTAAACTGGGAGCAGTGGCAAAGCACCTCCAGTTTAATGATCCCAGGATTCCAGGTACTCACCCTCTTCCAGTCATGGATGCAGCATCATTTCAGAGTCTCCACTTGGAATTTTACAGACCAGGTAAGGAAGTGTCGTTAATTCTTTCAGTTAATTGAGATTAATGTCATTTATCTGGCTTTGCAATTCTTTTACTTCCAGTATTTTGGAAGCTGAAAGTCCCCCTGCATTACAGACTTGTACATTTATTGCCAACATCATGGGAATGTGTTACGGAGGAGTTTTTAGTAACAGGTTATATCCTGCCAGAGATGGAAGAAAAATGAGCCTGGATTGTTATTTTTGAAGCAATGTTCTTTCTGTGAGTGTTCCTAAGGATGCAGACACCAGATCCATTTCATAATTGTTTCTGTGTCCCGCTACGTGCAAGACAATTTAAAAAGTACTTTATTAGTACAAATGAAGGAAAAATCCTGGCTCATAGTTCACTAAAACCTCTGTCTTGATGAGTCAGTGTGTTTCTTCCTTCCACCTCCAAGCAATTATTTTGATCTATGGAACAGCCTTGATGAATCAGATGCCTTCTTCCAGTTATAGAGAAATAACTTGCAAAGTTTTAAGGAAACAAATGACTTAGAGTGAATTTCTTATTAAATAGAAGAGAAAATCTGGTAAACAGTGCTTGGCATGAGGTGCTCAGGCCTGATGAGATGATTTTATTCCACTCTCCAAAGCTTTTCCCTGCCACACACACTCAGAAGTTAAACAGAAGTTAATGCAAATGAAAATTGAAGTAAAACTGCTGACCTAGATATCTGATGCCACAGTGACAAGGAACACCCAATCTGAATATTAAATAGTAATCAATTAAATTAAACAGTTTCCTCGGAGGATTTGTGAAGATCTCAGCTTTGGATTAAGGCTCTAGAATTAGTACTGGGGATGGGGACAGATCATGCTCACCTTAGCCACAGGTATTAATAACTTGTATCAGAATTTTGGGGTTGTATCAGAGACTTTGAGGTTCATTTATGGTGGAAATTACATTTTTTACACGCACTTAATTTTCATACCCAGCCTCTTCCCTTGATGGGAAACCTCTGAGTTTACACACTTCCTGTGCAGCTCTCCCTGTCTGAGATGGAGAGCTCAGAAATGGATCCAATAAAACCCCCAATTCCATGGCCCAATTCACTCAGTCCATTTTAGACACCTATTTCAGGACCTGTAATGTCCTGTACTCCTCTGAATATCCTGATTAGATTTCCTCCACCTGAAAGGCAGCCTAGGAGACAATCCACATTTGTATTTAAGCAGATCAATCCCGTGCTCTTGTTGCTTCTCTTTTCTGTACTCTTTTATTTGGTACTAAATTTGGTACTATTACATAATTCTCTCTTTTTTTTTTTAAAATAAGTTATGAGGTGGAAACAAACCTTTGGCTCCTGGGTTTGCACAGCCCTTCAGTACCAAAATAGCAAACCTTTGAGCCTAGAGTCCAGAGTTTGGGGGCAGTGGTGCCTCTTTGGGTGCAGATTGGTTAATTGAGGGTAAAGTCTCATCTTGCTTTATTTCAGTAACGCCTCAGTGAAAGCTTCAGCTAAAGGTCACACGCACTCCTGTCCTGAGCTCTGTGTTCCTGAGACTGGGCTGGTGCTGGATCTTTTTTTATTTCAGGCTGTAGGTAGATAAATCTTTCAGCACACGCCACTTCTGGCTGGAGAGACTCCTCTTGGCATTCAGGTGGAAGAGGAGAGGAACCTGCACTGGGCATCGTTCACCCAGAACACTTTTCCTGAGGGTAAACCTCGCTCTCACAGCAAGAAAAGCAGAACATAAAATTAGCAGAGAATGCTGAACCCGCTCTCCTGCAATCCCTTCCTTCCCCAGAACACCTACAGAAATGTTTCAGAGCAGGAAATTGCTGCCTTGTTCTCTGGACAGTCTGAAAATTCTCCCTCCCAAGTATTGCTGGAAAGGCAATAAATAAAAATAACAAAAAAGAAAAGAAAAATCCTGAAGCACCAGGTCTTTTTGCCTGTGTATTTGCCTGTGCTCCTTGACAATCAGAAGATCCCCAGGGTTGTAATTCGTGTTTTGGGCTGCCCAGGGTGGGTGTCTCATCTCCCAGTGCTCCACCAGTGACATCTACTGGTAAACGCCACCCTCGGCATCCCACACGGTGGTGGGACCTGGTGGTGGGACCCGGTGGTGGGACCCGACGTGGTCCAGGCACCAGAGAACCACCACTGCTGGGAAGAGCAGCCACGTGAAGGGTTGGCTCAGTTATGAAACCTTCCACACTCTTTAGGCCAGCACCATCCCTGGATCGTGGCCAAATTATGATTTTCATTCCTGATTGATACTCAGAAGGGCACAATGCACGTGTGGGAACAACTGCCTTGGTGAATGTCAAATAAATCTGATTTGGTGCTGTAGAGCTCTTCAGTAAGTGGGATTTTGGGATCAGCTCAATCTTTAGCTCCATTGGCTTATTTTATTTACTCTCTGAGTTGAAACTATTGTGCAAGTTGGTATTTTTATGACTCTTGCAAATGGGAAGTTTTGTCCCCTGTTTTGAGCCAACGATGGCCATGTGAGCACTGAATTTGATACATCCATGTCACACAGTTTCCAAGAGATTCCCATTCCTAACTTCCAGAGAGTACCTTTTAAACCATGACCATGGGATTGGTAAACACCTACACAAACCACAAACAGTTGCTCTGAAAAGAGGAATTTCTGAGTGTTTGCTTGCAATGATGTTTTATATTTGACATCTGCGAGTTTAACTTGTCATTCCTGAACTTCAATCATCATTAGCATTTGCTTGAATCCCTCCTCCAAAACAAATACGAAATAAACGACAAACATCAAGCTGAATTCTAAAGTTCAGCCACGGTTGTGCCCTTCAGCATTCACTGTTTGCAAACATTGCTCAACATCCAGCCCCTGTTTGAGATGAACTGGCTGCTGGTTTGAAGCCACTGAACCATTGTAGCCTCGCAGGAAACCCAAAATAAAACCTGCTGTGTCCAACCCTGACAGAAATGGGTGCCTCTGCTTTCAGTTTTTAGCATCTTGTGTCTTGGCCAAGTAGAAGGGGCGGTTCAGTAACTGGTGTAAGACACGTTTTTACAAAATACCTTTTTGTAAAACTGTTCCTCTGCCCAAATCTCAACATTCGGCTTCTCTTTGTGCAACTCTTTGAATCAAAGAGTCAGAATGTCCTGAGTGGGAGGGGACCCACAAGGATCACTGAGTCCAACTCCTAGACCTGCACAGACACCCCAAAATTTCCACTCTGGGCCTGAGAGTGTTGTCCAAGCACTCCTGGAGCTCTGGGAGCCTTTGGGATGTGCCCATTCCCTGGGGAGCCTGGGCAGTGCCAGCACCCTCTGGGGGAAGAACCTTCCCCCGATCTCCCACCTAAACCTCTGCTGGCACTGCTTTCAAGCCATTCCCTCATGTCCTGTCCCTGATCATCAAAGACAGGTGAATTTTTATTTTAGTTCTAGGTTTTGCTTTTCAAATCGATTATTTCTTGGAATGGAGTTAGGGGGAGATGTCAGGAAGTGTCCTTCCCTGAAACACAGGTCAGAGGAATTCTTGCCAATGACTCCAAGTGATTAATGCACATGGGACTGCTTCACAAGAAAAGCAAATTATGATCAAAGAGTCATAGAATCACAGAATGGTTTGGGACAGAAGGAACCTTAAAAACCATCGAATTTTAACCCCCTGTCATGGGCAGGGACACCTTCCACTATCCCAGGGTGCTCCAACCTGGCCTTGGACACTTCCAGGGATCCAGGGGCAGCCACAGCTTCTCTGGGCACCCTGTGCCAGAGGCTCACTCCTCCTCCCCACCAGTAAATGAGATTTTTTTTTTCTTTTGTTGTAAATAGGAATTATTTGCTTTCTAAAGGAGGTTGCTGTTGCTGTCTTTCCACCACCACACATTTCTACACTGTTTTTGCTATGAAAAGCCAAAGGAGCCCACTTCAGCTGTTCCCACTGCAGGAGACCTCCTTGCTCCTGTTATTTCACCTTAGCTCAAAGTCCCAGTGAAAAGCTGATGGATAAGATCTATTTCTAAACCACAGGCACCACTGTGATCATTACAATGCTCACTCACCCCCATCTGACTCCTAGACATGCCTTTAATTTCCTTACATTCACGCTGTAAAAATATTTCCCTCGTGGGCTGTGACACAGCCTTCACATTTTATCAGACACTTGGACAATTATCCAAATGCTTTTTAAAATGGTAATTATTTCCCAGGGCCACAGATGCTCTCTGCAGAGCCCAGAGGAGCTGTGGCTGAGCTGCTGTCGGGTGGATGCAGCACTGTGAGTTAGAGAGGGTTAAACCTGACAGGGTGGACAGGAGCTGCAGTTTCCAGTGGGGCTGGGAGCAGGGAGCTCTCCCTGCAGTGAATCCGTTCAGCAGGGCAGATGTGGCTCAAGGCTTTCCAGGCTGCATCCTCAGGCACTTCCACTGGGAGCTGGGGGAGTTCACCAAGTGGTCATTTCTAAAATTTCTCCAGAACAGCCTGACGTTCTACAGACCTGATTTTAACCCAAATGTGCTCCCAGGCTGAATTCTCCTGCTGCCACTTGGATGTTTCTTACTCAGTGGGCTTTCAGGATGCTGCTGCCTGCTGAGCTCCTGTAAATCCATGGTTGATAGGCAGCTCACATCTATAATTTGAATTAGTTTGGAGAATGAGAGAACTGCTCATTTGTTTTCCCAAGTGGAGAATGGAATAGAAAAATCAGTTCTACCAAGTGACCATAATTCCATAATTTTACTGGGCTTCAGCTGTCTGCAGCTGAGTGATTCCCAGTGCAGATCCTTGGAATAATCACTGCAGAGAAAAAAGTTATTTGGAGATACTCTGAGAGGGCTTTTTTCTTTCCACTGACTGAAGGCAAACAGTTCAGAACAGTTCTGTATGACAAATATGTATATTTTGTCTACATCTCATGATTCCTCATTCCCACATTATGCATTTCTTGGGAAGAGGTTAACCTGCTCTGGAAAATGTGCACAGCCAGCTCCTCCAAACAATGACAAAATTCCTGTCCTGCTCTTAAATACACACATTTATTTCCAGAAATAAATCTTTGAGGCATTGTTCTTTGCCTGCCACATTTGGCTTTGCTGGCTTTGAGCCAGGTTTAACCATCCATCAAAACAGGGGACCACAGGAATGTATAACACAAGATAAAAACTGAGCACTTGGAAATCCCAATTTAATTAAATCAAAGAAGCTGGGCACTACCTAATGTGCCATGTTAGAATGTGGTTTCAGGGTTTGAATGTACAGTTCAACTGGAAAAGGCAACCAGTGCTGCTCTTTGGCTAAATTTTCAACTCCTTACTCAATAATTATTCTGGAGAATATAAAACAAAGCAGCCCAGAAAGCTTGCCTGGATTACTGGGAAGTTTAGTTGAATTGAGGGCTATTAGAAAGGGAGATAAATCTGATCTCCTTTGATTCTTTGAAAGTCCCTGGCAAATCTTCAGTGTCTTTGAAATGCCACACAAAGTTTGGTGTTTGGTCTAAGACAGGCTCCTTCTCTCACTTGTGTTCCTCAGATCCCATTATTTTCTCTAAAATAAGGATCTTTTTTGGGGCTAAAATAAGGGTTATTTCTCTAAAGTAAGGACTGGATGCAAAGCTTTCCCTATGTAAACTCAAGGAGGCTGAGGGGAGATTTTGGCAATATTTTAGCTATGGTATGTTTGATCTTTTCCCTTTACAGTGGCCTGCAAACATCCTTAGATTTATTCCTCAAATATTTTTTCATTTTCCTTAAAAAATTCAGAACCAGGCTGACACCTGGAAGCTGACTAACATCCCTGAAGTGAGCAGGATAACTACCACAGTACCCCATGTGCTGGAGTAAGATAAAGGCTCCTGGCCCTCTAGGGTGGAAATAATATTTATGAGGAAAAATAAAAGAGGAAATTAGAAATAGAGGCTCTGTTAAACAGCTCTATAAAGGAAGAAGAACAAATCAGCAGGACTAAACAGGTGTGGAAATGACCATAAATTGCACCTGGGGGAAGCTGTGACTCGATAGAACATTAAGGACATCATTTATATGAACTGTCTCTGGAAGGTGTTTCTTGTCTCCTCTGTTGCCCCTGAACCTCCTGCCTGATGAGTGCTTGAGGGAAAAGAAAAAGGACAGCATTTCTTCTAAGGAGGAATTGCCCTTATGAGATGTAACATTTAAACCACCATTATTAGGTGGTTCTGGAATGTTCATAACTTGTGTGCAGTCTCACACTTTGAAAAACCTCGAGAGTGAGGTTTAGGCAACTCAGGAGGTGATTCATATCCCATTTATTTCTGATGTCTAAATGCTAAGGATGCAAATCTAAGTTGTTCTAAGCTCAGGAATGTTGTCTCTATAGAAAACAGAAATACAATAGAAGAAATTGCCTCCAGAAATTGGTTCATTTGGTGACATTTTGTTATTGCAATACAGGGAGATGAATTCTCTGGAGATCTCAGTTTGTCTCCACTGTTGCTGAAGGGAATCCATTCTGACCAGTTCAGATTTAGGCATTTGAAAGTTAGAGTTTGAAGTCAGGTTGCATGAATCATATTGATGTGGTGATCTTATGTTCCAAGAGTATTTAGTGGAAAAGCAATCCAGAGGATTGGCAAGCTATGGAAAATCTGAAATTACGGAATTTTTCAAAGCAAGCAGAAGTCAGATCACTCCTGTTGAAATCAAATTCTGTTTTAACTCATTAAACAGGCACATGAAAATAAGCTGGTATTTTCTCAATCTGAGGATCAGCAAAGATTTCTTTACATGGTTTCTCATTCCTGGGCTTACAGCTCAAGTGATTCCCAATTTCACGGATTCCCAGAACGTTTTGGTTTGGAGGAACCTTAAAGATCCTCTCATTCCAAATACCTGCCATGGGCAGGGACACCTTCCACTATCCCAGGCTGCTCCAAGCCCCATCCCTTTGCATCTTGACATTCCACTGCTGACAACTCCTTGAGAACGGACTAGAGTGGAATGATTCCACCAAGGCCTCTTTTCCTTAATAATTTCTTATTAAACTATCATGAAGAACAGTGTTTGAAGCCCTACCAGTGCCACAGCACATCTCATCAATTTGTTTTTCTTTGTTTTTTCACAAAGATCAGACTTCGTTAAGATGATTTCCGCTTGACAAATCCACCCTTGCCTGTTACTCATCTTTTTGTAGCCATGAAGAGAGAGATTTAATTGTCATGTTTTCTTCCAAAGGGATCCAGGCCCCAGAGGAGCACACACTGTATTTTCAAAAGCTGTTTAGTCACTGAAGGATGAAAATCCTACTGACTTTCAGCAAGACAAGCACCCCCTGATCAAAGTGCCCCGTGGATGGATTCTGAACAGACATCAGGAGTGGGAGGATGTGGAGAGCATATGGCATTAGGGGCAATTTTAGTCCTTGGTATCCAGCAAATTTCACTCCCTGAACAGTGTGGAGCCACAAAGATCTTTCTACACTGCTTGGTTTCCTGGACTTTAATAGTTTTAATTACTTAAATGGCTTAATAATTTTAGATGCTCAGTTCTTTTGGAAAACACGACTAAAGCTCATGTTGGTGGTGCAGTTGAAAATTGATCTTGCAGAGAGTCTATGTATTTCCAAGGGAAATATCTACATCTATCCATATCTATCTATATTTGTATTTATCTCTATCTAACATATCTATCTATCTATCTATCTATCTATCTATCTATCTATCTATCTATCTATCTATCTA
>VZRX01006453.1:74267-121703 GCA_013398075.1 Notiomystis cincta | reverse complement strand
TATTTATTTTTAAAATTATTTTATTTATTATTTATTTTTTAGAAAAATGATGACTTTTCAAAGTCAATGGCTTTCTATTTCAGTTCAAGGACTGATAATAAAAAATTATCTGCCTATTATACAGTCCAGCTAGAGGCTACTGGCAAATAAGAAGTTAAACAAACTCAGAAAGCAATAACATCAGTTATTAAAAAAGCCCAAACATTCAGATGGTTTCTTGATTCCTATATAGAAATAATTCCAAATAAAATGAAATAAAAGCCTGATTTTGTGTGTGGTAGAGCTGAAACATTTTTGGAAGGATTTTTCTGTAGGAAACATAGAGAAGCAACCTAGCTAAATGCAGGGTTGATGTAATTATGATCTTATGCAGAATTTATATGCAAAACTTCCCTCCCAGGCTCTTAGAGGAAGAATATTAACCTGGCAGAAGATAAATCTGGCATCTGGTCAATCACTAATAGGGAGATGTGTAAGCAGAAAAAATTATGGGTGGAGAAAGACAAGATGGGAGAAGTCAGGGGCAGGGAGGGATTGTGCAGTTTATGATTGTTATACAAACTAGATTCCAAAATGAGGGTGGATGACTGTGTGCATGGATGCTGTATGGAACTGATTTATTGATTACTGGGGCAAAAACAGAGGAGGGAAAAAATAGGATTTTTTTATAAATTCATCTCAAAACCATTTCTGGAATTACATTATGTTTTTGTTTAATTGCTCTCTTCCTTCTCAGTTTTGTAATTTATTTTCCTTCCTCAACTTTAAAATAGACAGTGAGAATCAGCGTCCTCAAAGGGTGACCAAGATTTTAAGATTTAACCTAGGAGTGGGTCTGGTATGTACCTAAGCACATTTGCTGAATTAATATTGATGAGAAGATTATATTACAGTGGCATGGGGAGGGAGAAAGGGAGGAACATACATTCATACAAGGAGATTGTGGTGAGGGGGATCACCTCCTCCCAAAGACAGTCATCAAAGTTAGCACACACATATTCATTCATGAACAAACCAGGTATCCCCAAGATGTCCAGCCCTCTCAGTCTCCCAGACAAACAAACAAAATGTGCAGAATTTCATGCACAGGTTGCACAGAATGGCATGCTCCCCTTCACTTGAAAAGCCTTTCTGTTTGTATGAGGCACTGGGCACGAAGCTGTGCACAGCCTTGCAGCACTGTGAAACCACTGTGGGAGGAAGGCTGTGCCTCCCTCTGTGGCTGTTCCACAGAGCCAGTCTGGGAGAAAATAACGCGCTAGAGGTAATCACCACAATTATTACTGTAGTAGAAACAGTAACCCTGGCGTGGTTTAGTTCCATTCCACTGAAATGCCAAGGATCAGAATTACACAGCTCTGAGGAGCAAACGGTATCTGTGGCTATCACCGCCCTCACACAGGGCCTTTGTTCCTCCCGTTTTAGCGGGAAGGCTCGGAAAGCAGCGCTCCTCTGGCACTCCAGTAATGTGTGTGAGTACGTGTGCTAATGTGCACGGAACAAAAGGGTGGAGAGGAGCTCTGGGCTCTAGTTAGCACTTGGAGTGTGTCTGCTTTGTACTTAGCAACCTTCCAGAGCTTCCAAGAACAGCTCGATAAATCACGCCTCTTCCACTGGAACTGCGTGCACACACCACGGAACGCTTTCAGCAGCGATCCAGATGTAAGCAATTAGGCCACGCTGGGCTACTCTGCTGCCTCCCATATATGAGGCATGTCTAAATAAGAATAATCCAGCTCCTTCTTAAAAAACATGCACAGTTCTTCCCAGACAGGCAGTGGTTAGCCCACGCTGGCAGATCCAGCGAGCGCTTTCCAAAGCCATGGTCTAAATAGGTGTCTAGACAATGCTCCCACTGCATGTTGGGACAAGGTCCTATCATCCCCCAGATCTCACTTCCCTCTTGCCTTGCTGGTATGAAGAGCTCCAGCCCTGAGGTGCAGGGAGGGTGGATCAGATGACCCACCATGGTCCCTTCTAACCTGACCCATTCTGCGACTTTGTGAAGCATAATGCACCGTAGGGGTCAGGGACAGCTATTTGGTCTGGGCCCTCCAAGAACTGTACTCAGGATTGCTCTCAGTCCCTCTGGGACATGAGGTTTGCCAGGTACCTCGGAGGATGCTGTCATTTCCACTTGCTGTCTGTTCTGTGATGAAATCCCAGCAAAAAAAGAACAGCTAGGGAAAACTGGTATGCTGGAAAGAAAGGTTTAGTCCTTCAGTAATGTCTCAACAAATGGCAACAAGCCACTTGGGTTGAGTTTTGTTTCCTCAAGAGATTTCAGACTGCTCTGAATACAAGAAACAACTGCCACTGGGGAAGGCAGACATATTTTTCTTTTCTCTTGAGGTAGTGTAGATGTTATTGTATGTTCTGTGGGGGAAAAATGTTTCTTGAAGCTGCTGGAAGGTTCTCATCCATCAGTGAGATGCAGAGAGAAAAGCTCTAAGCAAGATATTTGATTGCTCTTTGAAATTGCTCCAGATGTGGATGGCATTACAGAGAGACACTTCAGGAAGGCTTTATGACATTAAAAACAACATTCCAGCCCTCTTTCAACTGTAACACTGGATTAGCTACTAGCTGGTTACTAGGATAGCTCAAGCGTTGTTCTAGTATTGAAATACTTGACAAGTCCATTGGACTGGGCTGCACTGACCCCAAGAGATGACTGTGGTAAAGATATTTAAGTCATCCCACATTTCTGTCCCCAGATTAATTTTTGCAGTGTGTAGACACATACTGAACTTTGAAAGGTATAAAGTTGGCTATGAAAAAGGAGGGTTTTTACAAGGAAGTTTGACACTCTCCAACTTTCCTCAAGCTGTGAAAAAATTCCTGAGAAACTGTTGGGAAGGAAGGAGCATCCACTTACTGAGTGGTACAGCTCATGACAGCTCAGTATTTGTGGGGTAGGGGAGAACAGCAATAATTTAAATGGATATAAGGCCTTCAGTGTTCTGGAAAAGCTATAATTAAGCATTAAAAATTTCATACACACATATATACCAAAAAAGCTAGTCCTTTACTTCTCATTGTGTTTACATCACTTCTGTACAGAGTCTGACACATACTAACATCCTAAATATTTCTAGAACTCTGACACCTTAGATATACTTTTTATATATATATATATTTATGTACATAATTATTCTTTTTTGCTAGACTGTCAAGTGCAGGAAAGCATTTCAGTGTCTGGCCTTTGAAGGCTGGGGTCCTACAAACAGCTGCAGAAGAGAGTTTTGGCTCTGCCTGCTGGCTAATGTGCCACCTGTCAGAAAGGACTTTCCTTTTGGTACAGATTCCTGGTTGACCTGGGCAAGCAGCAATGCTGAGTGCTGCAGGGAGAATTCTGCATTTCAGCTCCCCCACAGGAATGTCTGGGGCTGTTCCTCAGGAAACATCCTCCTCTAACCCTGCAGGCAGCCAAGGAAACAGGGAACATGCTGCTGATGACCAGCACACCCTTAGGAAATGTTCATCTGCAGGTCTGGCTGTATTTATTTGCTACTTGTCTGTGACAAAAACAAAAGGCTTCTGGGTCATGATGGATTTAATTTACAGCACCCTTTCCTTCTTGAGACTCCTCTCAGTCCATCTCAGCACACCACCCCATCAGGCTACTCAGCAACCCAGCAATATTTGTTCTTCTTGTTCTCTATCTGGTCTTTTCTTCTTTTTGTCTTATGTCTTTTACAGATAGATAAGAGTGTTATCCAGGGAGGCATAAGCAAATAGCATCTTCCCAATTTATCTTTTTTGAATTTACTTCTCTTGAGACTCTTATCCAAGGAGACATAAGCAAATAGCTTCTACTTAATTTCCCTTTTTTGAGAAAGTGCAAGTTACTGATGCTGGGCTTAGAGGGCAAGAAGTGCTGGCAGCCTCTCACTTTGACTACCTACTATTCAAACAGTGTTTGAATGTCTGTAGGAAGCAGTAGGAGAGGACTTTTCAAACCTCCTCATATTAAGATCATCGCCAAAAGCAGTATGAGGATGGATTTTCTCTGACTATTTCAGTGGACTTTGAATCAGAGAGGTGGGCCACATGTCCAGGGACATGGGGCACCTACAGCATAACACAGCAGTGATATCCCCATATCCCCATATAATGTTTGGAGTTTACCAACATTCATCAGGTGACCAGTAAAGAGATCTTGCCTTCATGACAGATGCACAGCACACCTTTCCAAAGAGATCTTGCCTTTCTGACAGCTGCACAGCACACCTTTCCAAAAGTTCTCTTCCTCAGCAGCTACTTCCAGGGCTGGTTCTTTTGTCACTGGGTCTCTAATTTCACTTCACTTTCCAGCTACCCCAAGTTTTACCTCCCAGTGGTCTCTGAGAAGGGTTCACCAGTTTTTCATCACAATCACTCACTTTCACACAGCCAGTCCTTCCCCCCAACCAGACAGTCATTTGGAGAGGTGGGACTATTTGAACCCAAACTTTAGGAGCAAGCTCTGCCAAAAATTTTCCTTAAGATAAACATGACCGCCCCTCAGATTCTGCTAACAGCTGTTACAAGAGAACAGAGTTCCTCATGCAGCATGAGAGGACAAGCTTGTATTTCAACTCCTCTGGCAGATGATGGAAATGGCAGTTGCTGTGGAGGATTTGTTACTTGGTTTTTTGTTGTTTTGGGTTTTTTTTTTTCATTTTAGCTGCAAACTAATGACTAAAGTCGTAGTTTACAAGTTCTCCAAAGCTGAATGCATGGAACATTTCTCAGAAAGAGTGTATAAAAAAGTATCATATTTATCTCATGAAGTTATAACGTAGGCAGTAATTATCAGGAACCTTCCTCTGTCATTCCATGCACAAGTCTTTCCAGTCTTTGCTACATGGTATATTAACAATCCCTTTCTATCCAAAGCAGTGGTAAGGCATGCTTCAAAACAGTGCATTTTTTAAGGCTTTGTGTGACCTTCTCATTCTGCTGGCCTTTCCAGAAAAGGATGATGAATACAGTCTAGCTTGTTTGAAAGTTGCAAGTGGCCAACAAAGTTTCTGTGGCGTGTGGTGACTACAAAGCCTACTATAAAATACATGGAAGAATGTTTATATAGAAGTTACAGTGCTGGTAAAACTGGACAGCTGTACTCTGAAGAAGCCATCTGCAAAGCCACAGCAGGGGAAAAAAACACACATTGAATCCAGTTAAAAGCTTTCTGAGACTGTTTTGAGACACTAACTGCAAGAGTAGGTATATACCAACACATTTAATTTTTAACCTGACTCCTGGACTGCCAACCTGGACACCAAGGAGCTGAGGAGGATGCTGGGGATGTGGCAATGGGGAGGACCTCCACAGCTTCCTGCCCACTGACCTAGAACAAGAATGTGGTGATTTCTCCACAGAGCTCATGGTGCAGCAGCCTCTGAGCTAGGGACAGGCTGCTCCAGGTCACCAGCCCCCAGCTGCCTGTACTCCCACATGTTCATTGAAAAAGGTGCTACAACAGGCTGGGAAACACTGGCATTCCTGGGGACACCATAGCTGTGCAGCCCTGGGCTTTGAGCAAGCATTTTCTCCTCTTTTGATCAACATCCATGTTCTCCCTTCCCCCTCTACAGCTCCTTTCAAGATCTGTTTTTGTTTAACCCTGAAATGCAAGGGGAGTAATCTAGGTTAAAAAAAACCAAACCAACAAAAAAACACAACAAAGGACCCCCTCCCTACTCCATCTTCAGACACTTCTGCAGCTGAAAACCAGTGTGTTTTTTTCCATTCAAAGCCACAAACTGGCCTGAATTTGCTAAAATGCTGGGTTAGTGCACATGAAACCTTCAGCATGCCTGTGAACTGCCCAGCAGCTCAAGAAATTCAGAACTAGTCTGTCGATTTTCTTCCAGGAGCCCCCCAAATTTGCTGCCAGTGCCGCCAGTGCCGTTGTGAGCCCCAACATCGCCCCTTCGTGGCTGGAGCTGTCCTTCACGTGGCTGGGCCAGGGGCCCCTCCAGCTGCTGTCTTGCACACTGAAACTGAAAAGCACTGGCATGTTTACAGGAAGGGGTGGGCTCCCCCTGTCATCCCACCCTCTCCCCTTAAATTCCAGTCTGAGCAGGGCAGACTAAACAGGCTGTGTGTCCTCCAAAGCAGACTTTGCCTGCACCACCCTGCATCCAAGCCTTAGTCCTGAGTGGCCAGGAGCTGCAGCTGATCACACAACTCTTTTATTACAGTTTATCAGCCGTCATTTTGATCTCTGAAAATCAAGGTTCTGCTTATGTGTGACACTACTTTCCCTTCCAGACAGCATGGCACAGCAGCCTCAGTGCATATGTGTGTGGGGCAGGGGGAGAGACAGTGACAGAGCAGGGCAAAAGTGCCTGCAGCACACCTTTGCATCTCCTTACATTCCTGATAGGACCATGCTATTCCTTAGGGCACTTACAGCGTTGCTTTATTCTGATTTTTGCAGCAGGCAAATATACTCAGCATACAGACACTTTCCAGGCTCAGTGTGACTGTCACCGAATCTCTACATGAAGACTGCTAGAAGTGTGGAAAAGACCCATTTTCCCCACACATCTCTGCCTAGGATTCCATTTTCCCTTCATCGATCCCAGTGTGAATTGCCAAGGAACATCACCAGAGTGTAGAAACACAGAGCACTCAATGACTTGTTCAGGATTCCATTTCTCCATTGAAAACTTTCTTCGTCCCCCTCCTCACCCCCCGCACCCTCCACTATCCCAAGAAGCTCCTGGCTCCTTTATCGGAACGAGCCAGTGCAAACTGCTGGATGACACAAACCAGACGGCCAGCATCCGCTGCAGACTGGGACAAAAGATGGAAGCAGGAGATAATAATGGAGAACAGCTGGCTGATAAGCATGTTTAAATTTTGCAGAGATTAGCTGTGAGAACAGGAAGGAGTTCTTTCTCTCCCTTCTGTTTGTTTAGCTTTCTTTAATTGTTTATTTTTAGGATGAAAAACATGCCCGTGCAGACTTATCAAGCAAGTTAAAGCAAGGCAGAGGGAGAAATTTGTCTCATTAGAAACATGAAAGCCCCATCGCAGCCAAAAGTAAACAGACTCTCCATTTTCCAGAGCCACGTAAGCCGGCGGAGGGCTGCGCGGCTCCGGGCTGTGCTCGCTCGGCAGCGCCGGCCGCGAGCGCGGCGGGCGCGGAGCGCAGCGCTCAGCGCTGGGTCCGCCTGGCTCCCCTGGCTCCGCGACAGGGCGCGGGAGCCAGCAGGGCTACGAGGCGCCTCCTCGCTCGCTCAGCGCATGGAGACGGNTTATCTGGGCTGTCGGAGAGCGCGCTCTAAGTACAAGCTATTCAGCAGCGAGCCTCTCCTGAAGTCCGGGAGTGAGTGTCTGTGCCTGGCTTCCACAGATGTAAAAACAAGCTCTGGAAAACAAGGCTTTTTGTAAGGGGAACCAGCAAACAAAACACATTTGAAGGAGGAGTTGCAGTTTAAAGGGACTGATGCTGCTGCCACAGGATGAAATGGAAGTTTTCCTCATGTATTTCACACAGGGGAGACACAGGTTGCCCCCAGCCATTAAACTGTCATCATAAAATAGGGTGTTTCATCGTCCTTCTTCTCCTGCCTGCCCTAAATCTGAACCTGCCTCTGCTCAGTTCCCACACTGCAGCCCATTCTGTGGACCCCCACTGGTGTGAAAACTGCAGGATCACATCAGGGGTATTATAACATCTCACTTCTCCCTCCTTTCTGACTGACAGCACACACAGGAGGTCCTGCATAACACACTTGTACAAAGATTAGGCCAGAAACTCTATCCGAGCTTCCTGTTCACACCTGGTAATGCTCCGAATGAAGAAAGAGGCCACAGGGTCAGCTCTACTCGGAGCATTTTGTGCCACCCTGGAGAAGCAAAGCTGTGGTGGAGCTGGGTTTCCTACAGCTGAGCATCCCAGGTGCTGCCAGGCAGCCAGAGGTGTGGCATTGTATGTCATCACCCCTTGCTGAACAGCTGCAGCTTGGGCAATGGTCACACTGTGTGAAAAGGTTGTGGTCCAGGTCTCTAGGACTGTTCCTTCACTGGTCCCAAGAGGCTGGGACAAAACCAGAACAGGAGAGCAGTTCTGTGATGCACTCCTCTTACCCTACCTTTAAAATAGTACCAGCCTGAAATGGAGAACAAAACAGAGGTCAGGCATGCTCTCTCAACAGTCATCTCTACTGGGGAGGGTAGAAAAGTTTTTCTCAGTTTTTCAGAATATATTGAGAGACCATTACACTAATTTGTGGACAAAGAAAGTACAGCTGATAGAAACAATGTGCTTCTTGTGTTCTAAGTGCTGTGGCTTGCTCACATGAGCCATCCCTTTGGACAGCTACACAGGCCTGTTTGCAAGACTGGCAGTGCAGATGTACAGAAAGCAGCTGTAACCATAAAGCTTGTTAGCTGTCTTGAAGCCTGACAATCCCCACAGCTCAGCTGAACACCGACCTGCTGCTTCCCCCATTCTTCCCCTTGCTGTTATCACTGCAAGAATTTTTGTTTCACAAGCATTCATGAGTACCAAGACCTTTCTTTTTCTGATTAAAAAAGCCCACCAAACCATCCAGAAGTTGATTAATACCTCTGAAAAGCCTCTAGTTTGCTCCAGAAGTCCCTTCAACACAATGATGTGAACTTACATCAATCCCAGAGGCGCTGCAGCCTCCAGAGGGCTGTGCTGCTCAGGCTTCACCAGCCATGTCTCTGGGTGGCAATGCATGGAGTGGCTGGGTGGGGATCCATGGGGTGTCCGAGTGGGAATGCATGGGTGGCCACTGGTTGTCTGGCTAATGCCAGCACTCCCCCAGCAGTGCACAACTGCCTGGGCACTGCCAGCACTGCAGAAATGTAGCACGCTCTTTCTCTGCCTTTGATTGCAGAAACAAATTGATTTATTTCAATAGGTAAAGCAACTGAAGCCTCCTAGGTAATTACAATCAGCAGTAAAACACAGTGTTTGCCCTGAAAAGCTTCCTATCTAATTATACATATTACTCAAAAGTTATTACAAAGCATTTTTTACTGTTTGGCTTCATAAATGACAAGTATTTTAATAATCACCTGAAGTACATATCAAAGATTTAAAATGTCAAAAGGAATTCCAGGTGCTTGGTAAATGCCAGTTTTCTGTAAAATCATGCTTTTATGATGGCTCAAGTAAGACAGAAATACAAATGCACTGTATACATAATTCGAAGGCCTACATATTCCCAGTGTATATTTTTACATTTCTACATTTAAAAAGATAAAACAGGATGAATCAAATTCACACACTGGTGGTTCTTGAGTGCTTTGCTGAGTGGCTGTCTCAGAACCCAGAATATATTAATTTACTAGCATGGACCGACCTTTTTCTTTTCCAGTAGTGGAGATGGGATGGAAGGAACATATTTGTGGTGCCAGAGGTAAAGGATAGACATTGATGCAGGAAAACAAAGCTTAGCTTAAACCTAGAAAAGCACCAACATGGCTGCTGTGAGTCTTGATTTATTGCTTTCCTACAATGTGTGTTTCCACATAGGAGAAACAGCAATAGGAGCACTGGTACTCTGCACCCCAGCATGTGGGAAACAAATAAGTGGACTGGCCAGATAATGAGGTACAATGCCTAATAATTGTACATTTTTCAGTGTATTTAAATAGGTCACCTCTTTCCTCTCTGCCTCTGAATCGAATTTTCCTCTGTGCTGACTGCCAAGCATGTGACTCCTTGACGCTGTAAAAAAGAAAGCAGCAGCAGACCCTTGGGGTATGGAGATATTACAGCAGCCACGCCACACATTTCTGCATTCAGAAAAGCTTTAGCACTGGGTCAGGCAACAGCTACTAAGCAAGGACATATGAATTTTTTTTTCATGTTGTCAGAAGAAAATGTGGAACTGATAAGAAACACCTGTGGAAATGCAAAGCCATCCCAGAACCCAGGGTTTGTTTAGATGATAAAGAGATAAAATCTGAAGGCATGTATTGCAAGGGAAGCTAATCTTTAACAGAATGTCTGTTTTGAAAAAAAAAAGAAAAAAAAAAAGAAAGAAGTAGTATATTTCAGGTAGTTGGCTTTCTGTGCAAAGAAAGGTCCTTGAGGATCATAAGGCAGCATTGGTGCAATATGTAAAACTCTATGAGCTGCATGGATGTTGTTCATTCATTTTTCTTCATGGAAACATGATGCCATTTACATTTTATTTGCATCTTGTAAATATTTTCTTAGAACCTCAGCAGGACACTGGGAAGCATAAAAGCACACATTACCATCTGAACATATGTAACCAGAGTTTTCTCTTTGCTTGCAGCTCAGCCTGTACCATGTGCTCTGATTTAAAGCCCTGTAATACACTTACCACATAGGAATTCTGTTTAGCTACATTTAACATTTTTGAGGGAAGGTTTGTCAGATCATTTGTTTTACTTAATGCATACATATTTTCATGCCTTTGTCCTGCTTGATGTGAAATAAGCATTTTTTAAAGGAAGTCAATCATGATATTTCTTTTCATAATCTGGAAAAGACGCAGTATTTAAATATTGAGAAATGTGCAGTACGGCGTGGATTTAATGGAAACATTGCCACGATTCCACGCTTATGTTGTGGCACTAAATCAGTCAGAAGACAGAGGCAAACTGCCAGTGTGTGCAATGCCCAGAGGAGGAGGCAGTTCCAGTAATAATTTGAGAGACTGTAAAGTGACTCTAAAATGGAAATATCAGCAGCAGCTCTAGGAGGGCTCAGCTGCACAAGATGCACAAGCGCATGCCCAGTTTCAAACACACAAGTAGCTCCAAAATCAATGAGACCACCCACAGGTTTACAATCCTTTGAAGAATTGAGCCCTCAATTGCTCAGTAACTGCTGCAAAAAGACGTCAAGTTTCCTTTGTTTTACTTGTTATTAAAAAGAGCTTTGCCAACATAAAACGCTGGAGGAGCCCAACCCAAACCAAATGGATAAAGTGAGGAGCCAAAGCAGCCTTGCAGAAGGGCTGCTTTTTGCTACAGTTCTCCTGTTTCAGCTCAGGATGAGTTGTTCCTCCTGTTGTGGTCCACACTCTGCAACTCTTTAAGGCAGGACCACCAAACTTAGAGTTGCTTCCACCTTTGGATGATGAGCAATTGACAAGTCCAGAAGGTTCGGCGATTATTTCTTTGTACACAAAGTCCTACTCAACGGCCCTGTGTTAGAAAAGAATATTATTTCTGTAGCAAATCTTTTTAAGACCTACTTGGGATGCCAAGCTTCTTTGTCTGCCAGGGCATTTCTACAGCTTCTCAAACTCTGCTGCATCGAGGCCCATGAACTTTAATGAGCTGATCCCTCTGCAGTGCACGAGGCAGGGAAGTGTTAATATCTCTGCTCTGCAGAGACAACTGATCTGCAAGGGGTCAGAAACCTCAGCTGCAGAAAATCCGGAAAGCTAAGCTAACTTTATTGGAGCTGTGCTGATTTATACCAGCTGAACATATGGCCTCAGAAGATTAAGTAGTCTGTGTGAGAAATCTGTGGCACATCTGGGACACTCCAGGGCCTGAGTCACAAGATCATCCTTCCTGCCCATAACAATTGCAAACATGCCTCTACTACGCAGGAGCCTCTGCAAACTTTTCTTTTAACCTCCTGGCAATGCAATAATGAAATTGTTTGAATGACTGAGCCCAGGGAAATTTGGGGTTAGCTTATGCTGTTAACAAAACCACTTTCTCTGATTACTTTGTGCTTTACACTATTTTATCCAGGTAAGCCAAAACTATATAAAATATTGGATTATTGTACTTGCAGTCATATTCTGAGCAGAAGGAATTTGCAGTCCAACATGGGGAAAGAGAGTCAAAACCTTACAAAACGGGATCTGGATTTCCTTTTTGCCTCAATCCTGTGCCATACTGGATATGAGTAGCTGAGGACTAACATGTCACTGCAAAGATGTTTCCATGTCTATGCTTTTTTTTACCATTGAGGGGTCTATGTCAGGGTAATGCCATTCACACATTTCCCTCACTATCCTTTGCCCAGGCAACAGGGAATTTCTGGAAATACAAAAGATCTCAATAAAGTCACATATATGTTTTAATTGGCTACTAAAGCACGATCACTTTGTAACTGGGACAGCTATTTTAGCCACAGCAATATTTAGTTAACTATTGCTCCAGGACAGAAAAAAAAAAGGAAAAGAAAATCCAGACTCAAACCAAAAAAAAAAAACCCAAAAAAAGTTTAGGTCTTATTCAAATAAGTTATAAAAAATAACAGGAAGAAGAAATGGAGCAAAGCCTCACAGTTTGAGGGGAAAAGAAAAGTGAGGCTGTTCACCTGCAGGCTCTGATTGACGTTTGGACAACTGTGATACTCCAGGATTGGCTTCGAAACTGTACAATGTAAACTATTCACAACATTCAGGTTACAGTGATCATTGCAGATGATGGTACTGGTGAGAAAGGTAATGGCACCCCTTGGTCAAAAGAAACAGAACAATACAATGAAAACTCTTCCAGAACGTGATTTATTACTGCAATAATTAGTAAAAGGTTTCATATTAAGGGAATCAGTATTGCAAATGACATGAAACAGGCATTGAAGAATAAGCAATACTATACAGCATTTCTAATTACCAAGGGGAAAAGTAGAATTGAACTCTATTTAAACAAAGACCAAAAAATGAAAAGAAAAAGAAAAAAAAAGGGAAAAATAAAGAGAAAAAGAACAAATACACACCCTAGTCTGGAAAATGAATGAAAAATGTAATCAAATTACTTCAGAAGTTAAGAAACCACTTCACCAGTTTTCACAAAAATATGACACCAGGCAAAACTTTTAGAGAGTTAATAACATTCTGTGAGCTATATTTATCCTAACCTTACAAGTGTTTATTTTAGAAGGGTTTATTTTTAACACACTTTGTTAAGCTACCTGATGAAAAGGGGGAAAACATTAAGTGACCCTCAATAAGGAGGGAAAAAAATGGAGAAAAGTTTGCTTAGCATCCATTTTCTGCCTGTTATTCAACAAAGAAGCAACATCTGCAAGCAGTTTCTCGAGTGCTCTGTGTAACCCAGCACCACCACCTGCTGTTTGGGAAGGAAGACTCTGTTCCCCTTGTCTTACACATCAAATCTCCAGTACCATGCAGGCAAAGAGAAAGCATTCACTTAAACATTCCAAGATGAGAAGGAGGACAAAAAAAACAACACAAAAAAAGAAAGCAAACTCCCACCACCCAGAGCAGTGTGTGGGAGAGGCAGCTGTGCCCAGTTAAACCACAGGGCGATCCTTCCTCAGAAATGGGGTGAAGCAGCTTGCCTGGTCACAACAGCCAGAACAGCAGGCTCCTCTGCTCTCTTGGCAAGGGCTGCCCACAAAATCTTTGTAGACCTTGGCACTGAGTATGACTTGCCTCAAGTGTGCTGCCTGTCTTCCCCCAGATCCTGAAGCTTATTGCAAAAAGAGGTTCTGTTGGCTGTGCTTTGGCTCTTCTGGCTATGGGGGGGCTGCTGAAATTTCCTTGCATGATGCTTGCTCAGTGATGGTCAATTGAATGCATGCCTCCCAGGTTTATGCATATGGGACACAGTAAGGTCCAAAGCTTTTCCTTCAAAACACCTAGTGAGAAAGTCCCTCATTCCTTCCAATGGGTGTGATGGAAAAGCCAACCTGTGTCGTTTCCTTTTAATTAGTAATGGACCAAAACGAAAGAAAAATGTAGTTAAGGATGCCCTAAGAAAGCCAAAAGAAGACATTCAATACCAATCTGCTGCCTGTATCCAAAAATGCAGCTAAAAGCTGTATCAGCTGCACCTGAGAATTTGACCCAACTCTGCACTACAGGAATAACTGAATTACAACCCATGGGAACAACACTTGGGGAGCTACACTCCATTCACACTGTTAAATGACAGCCCAAAAGCTGCCTGGTTTGTTTTGTTGGTTTTTTTTTTCCACCAGCTTTCCCTTTAGACAGGTAAATCTCCAGCCTGGCCCATCTGCATATCTAATTCTTCCCAGGACCAGTGGTCTGTGCTGTATCTTGTGCAGACGTGAACGGAGGGTGTTCAAAAGGGCATGTCACTGATTAATGGCAAATGGTGCAATCCTTAACAGGTAGTGAAGGGTCCCCCAGTTGCTAATCAGCACTGCCAATGATCTGTGATGTAAAGCATGTGCATTCCTGCAGTACAAGGCTCGTGAAGCTCCAGGGTCTGGCTGTGATGTCCAAAATTCTCATTTACCCCAAAGAGGAAAGGGCTTGGGTGGGTGAGGGCTGTGTGTGTGTGTGTGTACTGGTTTTTGTTGGGTTTTTGTTGCTGTTGCCTCACTCCCAAATGAGAATTTGTTCATGCTTTAAGGCTGCTCTTTCTGCATTGTCTGTTTCCATTCAGCTCCTATGCTGAGGTGATGAGGTTTTAGTTTATTTGCCTGCCCAGTGCACACCTGGGAGTTGTAGAACTAAGCTTATTATCAGGTTGATGCAGGTTACATTTTTACCCTCTCCTGGTCTGGAATCCCTGAGCTGTTGAATGAAGCACAGTGCAGCCTGATTAACTCAAAACATCCAGACCTTGGAGGTTTCAGTTCGCAATTTCTGCCACCCCTTATTTCCCTGCTCACTGAAACTATTAAAAGAGCTCATGGCTATTTTAAAACTAGAGAAGTTTTTGTGTTACTAGCTACTATTTTGTTTGTTTGTTTGATTGATTGATTGATTGATTGATTGAATAGGGGTATTTTTACACAAAATGGAAGAAATATGTCTCAAGAGAGCTGAAGGTGCTGAACGTGGAGCTGGACCAAGTGGCTGGAACTAGAGCTGGGGGAGAAGATACACAGGACACTGCAAAGGTTGGCCAGAAACCTAGAAGAAGGCAGAGAAGCAAATATCAGACACATGGCTGGAGTCCCATTTTCAGCCTTTCTCTGTGCCTGTCTCTGCAGCAGGGATGCACTGTGAATGTAGTCTGCCACAGCAGCCATTGGAGTTAGGCTGGGAAGGCTTTATATCCACCTGACAGCTGAGATATGGATCAAAAAGGGATTGCTTCTCTCAAATACTGATTCACAGACACCTGAGCCAATGCTCACCTTCACTAACTCCAGGGACTTCTAGAAAGTGATCAGTTTTTAAGTACTAACCTGTTTCTTTTGGCTGAAAAAGAGCTGAAGGGAATTACTTTGAAATGTAGGTGCCCCTGTGTGTGCTTCTGTTCAAGTGCCCTGGGGTTGGAGGCTACATCACTACTGGCATCTCAAATGACTGCAGGATCACATACATGACTGCAGGAGAACACATAGATGTTGAAACTGTCATGTGTATAAAATGAATATGAAACTAATACCTTAAAAGAATCTGAATTTTTAGTAAGAGCTTAATGAATTAAGAAGTCTGAAATATTTGCTAGAATTATCCTTATCCTAGCAGCAGATTTTTGTAGTGGAAAAGCTGCAACGTAACTTAGAAAATATAGACCACTAAAAAATCTGATGGACCCCTGAAATGACATAATACAGCACTGAACTTATCAGTGACTTTTAATCTGGGTATGCTTGGAATTCCCCTTTTGACATGTTTAAGATGTCTTAAAAAACAGGTCATTTTTAACATCAAATATGTAAACTGTCAATTGCATAACATGGACCATAAACATAGCAGAGTTCTTACTTCACTGACCAATTAAAAGATCAAGGTATTTTCAGTTTAGTTACCTCAAGGAGACTGAGTATAGAGATTTTTAAAGACACTATTCCTAAATATTCTAAAATAAATCTAGTGTTCTCCTATACTTTTCCCTGTGATTAACTATATTTATTCAAACTGTTTATTACTGAATCAGCAGAGGTCAAAAGCTAAGACCTATCCAGCCTTTCCACCTAGAGGAAATTCCACTCTGAGGTCTCTATGTTCTCTCCATCCCCTTCTGAATATATTTTTAATAACAGCAGGCTTCCTGAGAGCCTTGCAGGCATCTAAGTGCACATACCCCCACACTATCCAGGTTTATCTGGTTGTTCACTAACCATGCAAGAGGAAGATGGCTCTCAACACTATGACTGCCAGAGACAAAGTCTGATGGCATACACTTAAAATAAGTATTTAAGTGAAGAAAAGATTATAATGTGATCAGAAGTTGGTAATTAATGTCTGATGACTTGTTATGACTTAAATCTAAGGGAAACAGACCTTACAGGCCCTTAAATCTGCAGTACTACATAGAGTACACTTTTATTTCAGAGTTCAATCTGAGAATTTCTAGTTTCAGAAATTCCTCTTGCCTCATTAAATCCTTCTCCTTTTGTCAAGACTGAGCTCTTTCAGAGATGAGTGCAAGTCCTGAGGTACTCCAGTGAGCAAATACTCTGCCAAGTTCAAGTTTTCCAGTTTAATCATGTTACCAAAAGCTGCTTTCTTAATGCCCTTCTCAGTAATTTAATTGTGACTGAGATCAAGCTTTTCTAGCTCTGACAGCTCACTGAAGACATCAGCAGGAATTATTAACATTTTACTGGATGCCAAATATAATTCCTTAAGGGCAAGAAGAAGAGAGGCAATAAATGCTCCTCAGTTGACTGAAGTTCATCTTCATCAAGTGCAAAGATGCTACAGAGTGGGTTGCCCTGCTGCTGGGTGCTGCCAGACTCCTGTGCCAAGTCAGAGCCTGATCCATGATGGTTCAGGAGGCCCAGCTCCACCAGGACACATCTGCTGGGTGCTCCTAAGATTATTGGCAAGCTCGTGAACACATGAGCCTTTCTTTGCAAGCCTTCATAGGCTTGTTTTATAGCTCCATTCCTGAGCTGCTTGTTCCTCAGAGCCAAGAAACCTGGTGACAAATATGCCATCAAAAGACGCAGCTGTATGAAATTTGTTCTGTTATTCAAAAGTCATAAACACCTAACACTGAAGGGAACTCCTTCAGGGTCATCTGATAACCTTTTGCCTGAGAACTAAACCACTTGGAAAATAAGATGAGAACAGTAAAGCTACCACTGCTTTCAGCCAAAGAAGAGTTTAAAAGCACTTTGTGTATAAATTCCTTTCTAATATCCTGAATTAGTTATAATGCTGTAATAATAGCTGTAATAGATATATTGCCATTTACTTCTCTGTATCTGTATAAAATTGTTAGTGTTTACAGTTAGAGCATTAGTGCTCTGTCCTCAATATCTTTTATAAACTAAGTTCTCTAGGGTTGCATAATTTGTTTTTATCTTGAGCTCCTTCTCTTGTTTGTCTATGATGTGTGGTCTGACACTAGTATCCCTCTCTAATGCTTTTTTTTGAGCATCTGTTTTCTACATTTTCACAATTTTTTTCAAGAAAAGCTAAAATAATAACCCATGCTTTGATGTGGGCTGATGTATAATTTGCTCATTTCGTAATCCCATGTATGTGATGAATAACCACAAAGGAACTTTATATTAATGTGCCTCTAATTATTTATATCCTATGACTGAGTCATTATTGCCTATGACTTTCTAGCATACATCATCATGTATAGCTACATACCTTATGGTAATTATTTTTAACCATCTTACTCTCCAAAAGTAGACAACTTCAGCTGGAGGGCTCAACTGCCAGAGCAGGCACACTGCAGGGCAAGAGTCATCCTCAGAACAGGCTGTTGATGTGATCATCTCATCTTCCATATCCTTATGGCATTATTGCTTTTAAAAAACTATTATTCCTCTGCCTTTCACACCCTTTGCCAGCTTTCTGCTTGTTTCTGAGCTCCTCATTTTTGCTTTTTGCTGTTTTGAGTTTTAACAGACCACAGCATTTTCTTTTGCATTTTTTGTTGTCTTCCTTTTTCTTCCATTTACTGGAAGGAATATTAGTGATGCTTCTCCTGACACTTTCTGGATGAGCACTGCAGCACTCTGCCCTTGTTTGATTTGTGGCTTACACTTCTGCCAGCTGGAAGGTGCCTCTGCCTGCCCGTGGAGATGTCCCTGGGTGTCTGTAGTGATGCTCCCACCCAAGAGACTGGCTTTGACCTCTGCCTGTGAGGTGCAGCAGCAAACAAAAGATCACACACCTACACACAGGTTTTGCCCTTCTTCTCTTCTGCAGCTGCTGGCTCAACTGTGAATTTCAAAACTGAATTAGTCCTAATATGTCCCAAAGGCAAAGCTGCGTTTTTAAACTTCTGGTTGAACTTATGGGACAATTTGAATGTTTCCACTGCAATTTTTCCTGTTTTCATGGTTTTCCCTCTTCCTCATGCATTTATTTCTGTTAAGATAAAGACACAAATACTTCTGGGAAAAAAGACATGAATACATAAAATCATAAACCACACAGTCTATTAGCACAAAAGCCTGTTGATAAAATTTTTAAATTATGTAAATTCAGAAAACTTTGACTGATACTCTTGCTTCTTGCCTGATTTATAACAACCCTGGGGATCTGGAGGTCTGGATCTTCTGGTGAAAGAGAATATAATTTCTTCATCCATTATAAATGCTTGAGGATACTGAAACTATAAAATACATTTCTTTCATTTCAATATGGGTCTGAATAACATTACTCTTTAAAAATGTTGCATTTAACCTGCCTTTCAGCATACTAAAAAGTAATTTCAGCACCTTTAGGTATAAGGCACATGTGACTTCCTGTGTCATACAGGGAATACATAATGCTAGGAGAGGTTTAAAATTATCAAAACCTTATCAATGAAAAAAGTTAATACATATCTGCTGGAACTGGCATTTTAAATAATGAATTTTTGTCTGCCTACTCTAAGAAAGTAGAAAGAAATGACAGCTAGTTATTTACATCCCTAAAATTATAATTAATTCATTTCTGAAATTGTAACATTCTTTCTTATCTCTTTGTCTAACTACTCCTCCATTTTCTAAAAGACAGTACACTAAGCTATCAATTTTCTCTCAAGAGTTATTCTGTTTTATCTCCTTATACTTCTGAAAACACTCTAATCCCAGGTATTCAAATAGAAAATCTAGGCTTGCTTAAAACTCACGGTCATTTGTGCAAGGCAGAGAGGAAGAGAAGTGATTTAACCATCCATTGGCTCAAGGAAAGTTTCTATCCTTTGCTGAAATAGATATTATAAAAAAAAAAAAAAAAAAGGAAGAGTTGATATAGCTAATAGTTAAATTGAAAACAAAATGAAAATATGTCTTGCAATGCTCCTTGGGTTGTATTCTCACTTACATCCTGCGAGTATCATCTCCCAGTCTGTCATTTGAACACAGAGGTGACCTGCAGCCCCTGTGAGGACTCTGTTTGCACAGCCCACTGCCCCCAGGCAGCAGTAAAGGGCATCCTGAGGCCTTGAGTGCCTCCTGCCACCTTTCCCAAATGGAGTACTTGCCTGGAAATGTCTCCTGTTAATATGGACTTGGAAGATGTTTAAAAGCGAGCTCAAGAAGGGTTAGAGACTTCATAAAGGGGCAAGGCTGCCATAAAGGATGCCACCACCTATGTAAGGGGTATGTTTGACAGTGACTTGAGTCCCTGCAAGGCTCATTATTACTTCATTATTGTAGTCTTGAAGAGAATTTGACAGGGATGAATCTCTAAAGCAACATCTTAACTCCCTCTGCCATGTTCCCTCCAACTGTGCTGGAAAAGCCCCTTTGGTGATTGCCTTAGACCCTGCTGCTGGCAACCTCCAAAGCCTCTTCCTGATGAATGTTTCATTTTTCTCCCCTTATGTAAGTTCAACTTTCTTTAGCAAGCTCAGCTTCTTCCTACACCACAGCAGAACATTTGCAGCTCTCCATTCTCCTGCCTAACTTTGCTTAGCCCTTTGCTGAGCACAAGATACAAGATGTGCTGGCAAGGGAAGCTTTTAACTGTGCTGGGATCCCAGCAGCCTCCTCCCTGGTGGAAGGCCTGTCAGGGTTTCTTTGCCTTATCCAGCTGCTGATGTGTTTTGAGTTTTTTAAATTTTTATTTTATTTTTTTAAATTTAAGGACTTGGAATGTAGTTCTCCATCAAATTTGAATGAATTTGAGCAGTGGAATTAGGACATATAGGACTATGACTGAGTAATCTTAGTTTGTTTTCTTTTATAAATAGGGTGAAAGTAGGATGAAAGTAACTTAGTGTGTGTTATTATTAGTGTATATAGTGCACCAGAGCAGAAGTTTTCATCCTTTTAGAAATATCTGATTTTTCCAAGGCAAGACCTCACAAATGATATCAAAGTAAAAGTCTGGATGGCTATAGCAAGTCAAATATTTTGAATCTATAATTAATGGAGAAAATTCCTTTAAAGACATTATTTATCCCATTTAATAAAAATAGATTAAGACACAGAATTTCCAATCAAATGCAAAAGTAACTGCAAAATTTCAAATATCCGTAACACAGTTTTATTTTGCAAACTCTTTCCCTTAAATGCAACAAAGATACAGTTAGGCTTTCTCACAGTCTAGAGGTTATATTGCATCTAAGGAAACAAATATTATTAAAATAACAGACTATGATAAAAAAAACCAAAACACTTCCCAATTAATAAAAACTAATATTCTCATTTATAAGTAAGAGGAAGGGCTATTTTGTTAGCAAGTGTGAAAATCAGATGGATTTTCACTGACTTTTTTTATTATTTTAATCTAATATATATATTTTTGGCTGTATAGTAACTGCTTAATGATTATGTGAAACAGCTCCCAGATGCCCTGAGCGGTTCCTGTGCTGAGGGCTCTCTACAGTCCTCAGAGGGATTCCTGAGGGCTGGGAAGAGCAATGCTTTGTCAGGGAGATTTCCACTTGGATTCAACAGCACCTAAATATTTATATTAAGACAGATTGAGGATGGTTTTGCAGTGAAAGAAGAGGCTGAGGATGGATGCTCTCTGAAACTATAAATGAATCTTTTAGATTCCAACTGTTAACCCAGCATTGCCATATCCACAACTGAACCTTGTCCTTAAGCACAACATCCGAACATCTTTCAAATACCTCCAGGGATGGTGCCTCAAACATGATTCTGGCAGCCTGCTGCAGTGCTTGATAGCCCTTTGGGAGAAGAATTTTTTCTTAATATGTAATCTAAAGCTTACCTTGGGCAACTTGAGTGTTTTGCTCCTCACTCCTGGAGCAATAACTCCACAAATACATGTAGGCACCACCTCAGACCCAGAGGTACCACTGAGGCTGGGTACAGGTGACAAAGTCCAATCAGGGATCGAAGGCACCTGATTTCTTTACCCCCAAACCAGAGATATAACCATCAAGCTTGCCATTTTTACAGTCTAATTCTTTAGTACTTGCAAACTGTTCTGGGATCCCTGACCTGAAGGTCTGTACTAGTGCTTTGATTTCTGAACCATCTCTGCGCAGATTGTCATTGAATTAAACAAACAAACAGAAAAATAAAGGAAAAAGTCATTATCCATTGCACATCTCCACTAAACCCCCTCATCCCCAAACATTTTATTGATTGATTGACTGAAATATTCAGAAAGCTGAAATATGACTACCTTAGCAGTTTTGGGTTTAGAGAGGTAAAATTAAAATCCAGAAATCATTTTCCTCCTGAATGCTTGAAATAGGAAGGATTGCTTGAAGGCTTTACATTACAATTATTCCACTGTGAATTATTTTTATAATTATTTCCACTCCAACTATGTGCTGACATTTACATATTATGTTATAGGTTTCAGCATGTTCCCAGCTCTGACTGTGTTTTGCACTGTAGGCTAAATTCTTGTGTTATTACTGGTGTTATTTTTCTAATGTGTCTCTCTGAACTGTCCACATGGAAAACATTCTGGCCTGATGATATGCTTTGTTAGGATTACAACTGGGTCAATTAATAATGGTCAGTGATCAGAAGCACCTCTCAGCAAGGTTACATAGTTTAATATGACAGTGTAATTCTTTTGTCTTCTTTGACAAGTCACCTGTCCCTAGAATGACACAGTTCATAATATTAACAAGTCTAGAGGAAATAAATACCTGTTTTTTATAATGGTATCATTAAATAAGCACACTTAAAGCCCATATAAATCTTCTTTATTGTCTCACATACCAGAACAACATTAGTGTTTCCTGAAGTGTCAGATGTGAAAAAGAAATTGGAATGGTTCCCTGCTAGTCTATTAAAGACAGAATATCCCACTCAGAATTCCCCTGTGGCTGCAGTAGGATACAACCTTGGGATGGTATGGTGGTATTTTCATGCAGGGCTCTCTGAAATGCAGGGACCCACAAGGGATGGGCTGCTCCCATAGTACCTGTTCCTTGATGTTCCTCTGAGGAGTTTTCTGACAAGGTACAGGTTCTTAGGCCACCTCCTTTACAGAAGTATCTATCAGTCTGGAACAGGAACAAATTTGGAAGCCTCCACAGGGCCTAGCTCACATTATGCACATTTGAAGTCAAACAAGGCCTTGTATTGTCAGGGTACATCAGAAGTCTAACTTCTGCTTCAGTAGCACTGCAGGAGCTTCAACTTAAGCATTATTTACCATAAAACTCTTCTCCTCAAGTCCTGAAGTCTTTTCTTGTAAGATGTCTTTCTCTGAGAGGAGTAGGATTTTACCCTTCATTGCAGAGCCATTGAGTTGCATAAAAATGAGGTAATATTGCTGGGATTGGGGTGCTGGGTAGGAAGGTTAGGTCTGCTGTGTGCAAAAACACTACCACAGAAATGTTATGTCCAGCTCTCAAAAGTCAAGGTGAAAATGTGAAAGACAAGAAATGTCCAAGGGATTCATGAGAATGACTGAAAAACTTGAGCATCTTTTTTTCTAGGAGCAGACAAAAAAGGATCAGTCTGGTGAGAAATACTCAGTTGACACGATCACAAATGAGTCACAGACATGGAGTAAAAAAAAGTGATAAAAAAACCCCAGCATTTTTTCTGTACCTCAAGTACTGTGTCCAGTTCTGAGCCCCTCACTTCAAGAGGGACATTGAAGTGCTGCAGCACATCCAGAGAAGGGGCAACAAAGCTGGGGAAAGCAACTAGCAACAGGACAAGAGGAAATGGCCTCAAGCTGCACCAGAGGAGGTTCAGGTTGGATATCAAGAAGAATTTCTTCACAGAAAGGGTGGTTAAAGATCGGAACAGGCTGCCCAGGGAGGTGGTGGAGTCACCATCCCTGGAAGGGTTCAAGAAATGACATGTTGGGGCACTTAGTGTTATGGCAGAAGGTAATTAATTATTACAACACTTTATCAGCTGTTGCAGCGCATTCTACAACGAGTGTCTTACTGTGGATGGATGTTTTCCTAAAAGCCATAATACATTTCATACAGAATTTAATAGGGAAGTTCCATTGCTCATGGAATAGAGGGAATTCAGGGAAGATGTTCATAATGTTTCTGTACTTAGAAACTTGATTGTACAACCCTGGACTATAAAGTTTCTTGGAAACAATAACTCATTGGTACAGACAAGAGTCATTCCATATAAAACTACATCTGACCTGCTCTGTTTCTCTGACACTGGAATATCACCATGTCAATTTTCAATGGATTTTAAGTAATGTTTCCGCATTTTTATCAATGATGGCACTCATTTTCACTAACTCTTAATTTACTTAGTAATCAAGCATAAAAGTATGGAGGTTTTTCATACTTAAGGTGATATTCTTCCTCAGACAGAGGTATTGAAATCTAAGTCTGGATGTGTAAACACCTGCATGTGAGCTGGAACTATCCTAAACAGCTTTCCATCCTAGTGTGTGTTTGCAGGGAAGTGGGACTCAGCTTTGTGTTCTAAGCTTTCGCTGTGCACATTTTACAAAAGATGAGTGAAAACAACACAGGCTGAGAGCATCAATACAGAAATCAACCAAGGGGTTGATGGCCCTAGGATGAAGTTTTGACTGTCTGGTGTCTTCACTAAGGTTGATCACACACCTGGATTCAGTATCAATTTCCTCCAGTACTTAAAAAGCTGCTGACTTAAAAGTGGAGGCAGAGCTGCAAAGATAGTCTTGAGTCACTGCTGAAGGCTGAGGATGTAAAAAATCACCTAGGAAAGGCAAGGATGTTGGGGTAATTAGTGCTTTGAGAGCTTCTGCTTTGCTTTGCAGGGGCTCTTCTACAGGCTGCAAATGGAGGAAGGAGGAAAAAGAGGAGGACAGGGGCCAACAGCCACCAACCATCACAACTTCAACCTTCACAAAGGTTCTGTCAGGGATTTTTTAGCAGAATACCTCCCTTAAAGTAAATGAGCAACTTCAGTGCAATTTACACGGACGGAAGGATATTGCTGAAAAGGAACTCACAGAAAAATTATTTCTGACCCAGCACTCCCTTTGTCTGGAGTACTGTGTTTCCAAGGAGATGACTGGGATGCTAGACATGGGTTTTCTGCTGATTTTCCTTGAAACTTAATTTTTGGCTCAGATCAAAATGCAGCTGAATGAATCAGACATTAGTCAATATGTGTAGCTACGTGTTGAAATTTCCAGAGCATTCCTTCTAAAAGCAGTCCTTCAGAATTTTGTTTACTTGGAAAAAGTACTAAGGTAGATCATATCCTCACATTTTAAGTCAAACACCTAAGGCTTGCGAGTTGAAAAAGCTGGAAAAATAGTGTGAGCTAAAACTTCTTACTTGATCAGTTTTCCTTCTGTGATCCACGTGTTGCCTCCAAAATCTGAATACTTTCACCTGACTATTTAAAATATAACTCTATTACTGCACAGCACATGATCAGACATGGAAGGAGAGCAGTACCAAATGTACCCTGGCAGTCACTGTGATACCTAACGCACGTTTAGCTGCTAGCACTGCTGGTACCTGAGTCTCTGCTTCAGGCCACTGAAAAGGTGTGAGAAGTTGTGAATGGTTACAAATGGTGCTGCCTCGTCTCACCACCAAAACACTCAAAGCATATCTGCTTGCCAGGCTAATAGTGTTTCCCATTCCCATCTCACAAGTTCCTGTTGTCTTACCATCTGGAAACACAGTTGAGGTACCAGTGTTAGTGATGCTGCTTCTCTAGTGAAAGCAAGCCAAGGATGGACCCAGGAGCCAGAAAATGTTCTACTCCAAATAACTGGAGTATTGAGTACAACTAATTTTTCAGCCCATTTATCAACTAGGGAAACTATGTCCATGCTCCCAGAGTCGATCCAAGTGCCAACAGAGACACAGTGAAAAGCAAATCTTACTGTTCAAAAGTTGTTGCAGAGTTTCCACCTTGCCTGCCAGGGAGATAGTACTGCACTGGAACTGAAGAGTGCTGCAAGGTTTTCTGGGTTGTGAAAAAATTCCAAGTTTCCAAAAAGGACATGCTTTTCCTATTACTTGGGGGAGCTTCCAAGCACAGCCATATACCTTCTTTAGGTTATATAATATTTTGAAGAAGCATAAAGATTATTTTTTTCTCAGCTAAGGGGCTATACTCTTCCCACATTTCTTTTTATGAACTTTGCCACAGTCACAGTAAGAAGTTCCATTTTCATCAATGTTTTTTATCCTTCCAGGCTATTTCCCCAAGGAAAGAAATGCTAACAAACCCCATGTTGTCCATCCTCTTCCACATCTCTGAGTTCTAATGCTGTCTCCTAGATGCACTGGTTTTGGACTTTCTGCTGCTCATCTTATTTGAACCTCTCCTCCACTTACAAATCCTCCCTTTTTTATTTTTCTTCTCTGCTGCTGACAACTGCACCCTTTCCTCCTCCTCAGACTGTCACATTTCCTATAATCTTTGATCCTACCTCCCCTAGCCTCTGTGCTACATGAAAGTTTGGGGAAAAAAATCTTCAGACACTGTTAAGGTTTCATTTTGCTGTGTTGTGTTCTTCATTGACACTCTAGGATAATAAATTGCTTATGTTTAGACAAATCTGGCTCCCTATATTGTAAATTTGTCCAGCCTAATTTTGACTGTACTGATGCCAATGCCCTCCAAACAGCTGAAGCATTCAAACTTCAATCTCAGACTGTCACACGGGGCAAGTTACCCTCCCCACTGAGTTTGTGCTCAATTCAGTCTTTCATGATACTCCATGCAATAAGTTTAAATTTCTTAAACTTGAAGGTCAGCATATTGCAGTCCAGCTGCAGAGTTCATAACTGATTCATTCACTCCTCAGGCTAGCTCCAAAACTTCTCTTAGTTTCTTATCATATTTTTTTACCTTGTTTTCAGGATGTGCTTAAGGCTCACAGTAAAATCATGCCTTACCATTTAGTTACAACACACAGACTCCTCTCTGGCCATCAGAAGGGATCTCTCTGACAGATGCAAGCCTTCTGCTTTTGCACATCATGAATAGTCTCAGATTACACAGAAAGGATTTAAGACCAAGGCTGGGATATAAATCCAAGTCTGCCAGCCTAGAGACTCCAAAACCTTAGTGAGATTTTCTAGCTGAAGTCATCAGCACTCAGACCCAGCTCCCCCACTGATCAGTCCTCAGAGAATAGATTCTTGGCCTCTGCTTGCTCACTTTCCACTCAGCACTGACTACATCATCCTTGTGGGTCACTCAGGAAAACGAAAATAAATATAGTCCATGGCAACCCCTCCTATATCATTCTGTGTCTGCTTTCTGCATCACAAATCGTGTGTTATGTGGCTTTCTTGCCACAGCTGTTTTTTCCAGCTTGGAATGCTTTATCACTGCACCTATTCTCTCCCAACAGACTAAAGTTTGCATCCAAATGATAAATCTCATAAAAAATTTTCTGGATTTAGCCCTCCTCGAGAGACAGCTAAGGAGAAATGTACTGCTGACAGAAAGACAGAGACAGTCCAGTGCAACTATATAGGGATGTTTGAGCAGAAGACCACCTGTATTCTACTTCTTGTTACTCACTCCCCCCTCTTTTTGAGCCAAGGAGTTGTGTAATCATGCACATCTGTGCAAATACAGCATGCAAAGAGCCCGTGGTTGTCAGTGTCAGCTCGCTCTCTGCGCCTTGTGGTTTTGGCTGCAATGATGTTTGATGATGGACAGAGTCAGCTTTGGAGAGAAGAGCTATGTCAGACAACCTTGCATGGAAAGTGTATGCTGTCCACGGGCTTTGAACCAGACAGCTGGACACAGGACTGATTTTGCTTTCAGTTCCAAATCTAAAATAGTTTTAGAGGTTACACCAGTGACTACAACTCACTTTTCTCAAGCGTGAAGAAGTCATTGACATGGTGGAGGAAAAATAAAACAGAGGGTGACTCAATGCTAATATGAAAAAGCACAGAAATGTATCTAAAAACTCAAGATTATTTTATCTGTTTCTCTTCTGGCACCTGTACCTGTGTATGCAGTAGGGTGTGATGGGGAGTGGTGGGGAGGGCAAGGATGTCAACGTGTGGATGAGTCCACTGGGAAGTACCTGTGTAAAGTCAGCATTTTACCCATATGGAAAGTCCTTGAAGATTAGAGCATGGGAAGGGGACTGGTGCCATAAATTGTGCAGAAGTATAGTCTTATAGATGCCTGTGCTGGTATTTGTGAGAGTAGACTGGCCTCAAGATCAGTTTGTTTCCTGGGGACTGGAAGCTTTGGTTCTTCCTTTTATAGAAAAGGCTGTATTCTGGAGGTCCAGGAATATTTCTGTCATGTTTATGGAGAAAAGGATTATCCCTAGGACCTCTGTAGTACTGTGACAGGTGACTCATAAACCACCAGTCTCCAAACTGCAACTGAAGGCATTGTCCTGTTAAGCTGACAAAAGTGAGTGTTTTTGTGCTGCCATGTGAGATAAGGAGACTGACACAAGTTCATACAACCACTCCATTGAAATGATTCAAGTGACTCCTCTTCCTTCTTGAAGGTCCTGGCGGCTTCTCTCCATGCTGCCCATCATATTCATTTCATCAGATGTGATATCCTTCCATTGCTGTCAGTCAGTCATAAATTTTAAAGCACACACTTTCAATTTTCTCTGATCTGATCCTTATCCTTGGGAAAAGCTTCCAGTAATCATACATAAATAAACATCATTTCCCTCTCCTTTCCTCCTAAAAGTCTATTACCTCTCTTTGGCTTGCTGTGTGCTGAGGCCACTATATATCATATTAACAGGTAAGGTCTTCTTATTTCTCTTTTACAGATCTGTTTATATGTTTTCCTTGATTAGAAATGCTTCTTTATGTTTTTTTGGTGTATGCTGTGCCTAATGCTGCAGAGACCTGGTCTTTCAACATAGAAACACAAATAATTATAAAGAAATGCATGAATGTGCATATGTGTGAGAAAGATGGAGCACGTTCCCCACATTTCTTCAGTGTAGAGAAGTAAAATCTAACAACAGTGCAAAATATGGTATTTAAAATACAGTTTAGTTTGGGTCTTATCTGTCAGATAAAGAAACTATGCAGAGTTCAAACTCATTCCATTTGCTCAGTGTTTGCCAATGACTTGCTAATATCAGAAGAGAGGATGAAAGATTTTATTTTTTTCTTTTTTTCCTTTCCAACAAAATACAGAAATTTAACTCTTTTTTTTTTTTTTCCCAAGAAGGTAGCACATTAAGCTTCCTGACAAGAAAAAGCACTCTGTTAAATGTTGCTCAGCAGCATGCCAGAGCTTCAAAGAGATAGGATTTTTCTTCTTGGAGGGACCTTATTCCCAAAGTATGCACTCATAAAGAAATGAGGACTTAATACAATGAACTCCTGTGGCTTAAGAGTTATCTGGAGCTAAAAATGTAAATCAGTTCTATCTATTAGACTTTGCTATCAGTTTAAACAGTACACTCACCATTGAGAATATATGTTTGAAGCTTCTTTATTTATAAGGCAAACTACCAGATATACCTGCTATGATGATCCTAGAAAGCAATACTCTTACACTGGACTTCCTTCCATCTACCAAGAAGAGAAAAATAAATTAAACCAACCAGATAAACTAACAATTATTCCTCCAATCCCCCCAAATCACATCATAAAAACAACACATAAACTCCAGGATGACTCATGAATACTTGCACAGAAACTCATCTGTTAACAATATCAACTTACAAAATCAACTGGTTTAATGAATGGGAAAACATGTAGGAGGGATCACACATCAGCAGAGCTATTTAAATTAAAAAAACTTGTGCTTCGAGCAGAAAAGTTTTTGATCTATCATAAAAAAAAATTATGTTGGCCATAATAAGACTTCTTTTGTTATCAGACCTCAGTGTTCCTGACACACTAAATCATCTCTCTTGTACCTATTAGACATGGAACAAAAACACAGATCCATGCCTTGGTCCAAACTTTGAGACATTTAGTTTGAGATAAAGACTGCAATTTTACCATTTCTAATTATTTAGTTTGCTGGTTTTGGCTTTAGTTTTTATTAACTGAACCAAGAAGTTCTGATTTCACCAAAGTCCCTGTCAAAGTCTATTAAGCATGTCCTTGAGAAGTGATGAAGCACCACTAAGCTAGTCCATTCTGTCATCTTTTTCAGTCTTTTGCTTGATCTCATGGATTCTCATTGATTTTTTTTTCTTCATTTATTTCATTTTCATCTCCTTTTTACCACAAGAGAATATTTATAGATGTCTTAAAGAGCTCTATTTACCTTTTTGGCTTAACCTTTGTACTGACATCCTGAAGCTTCCCTCCAGGCACTGAATTCAGGTATGAATCATCATGAATGATCTGAGGAGCCACTATAAGACAGTCTTCCCTTTCTCTTTTTTTTCCCCACTAACTGACCAATACAAATGGCACCTAAGGAAGTCCACCAAATCATTTCTTTTTTTTGTTGTTGCTGCTGTTGTTTACTCTTTGCCAAATGTCAGTTCATGACCTTGGATCATGCCTATTGTAGTAACAACAACCTGAATCTGCAGGATAGAAACTTCAGAAAATAAGTCAAATAAATGTAATAAAGACAATACTGGTTTTTTGTTTGTTTGTTTTTCCTGACAAATACATTTGCAAGGTCTTTTTTCTTCTATTCCTTCTATATGCTTTTGTTCAATGAGAACTATCTCAGTCCACAACAGTTTCAGCTTCTCCCAGGATAATTACTGTGAAAACATTACTGCAAGTACAGTCCTCTTTTAACAATGTCTTTGTAAAACTGCCTTGAGCAGCACATATTGTTCCATGTGCTTTAAGGTAAAGTCATCAAGTAAGCAACGAGTTCCACTGTGTCTTGGCTTATGTAGCAGGTTGTAAAGCAAAGAGAGGGAGCTGGTGCTGGAGTCTCCTTGGATGGAGATCCCACTGGCTTCCCTGCCAATGCCTTGATCCTGTCACTTACACCACGCCACAGGTGCACAAAACCACAGCCAGTGTCTGGAGCCATTTTAGCATCCAGCACTACTAGATCAATCACTAGACCCTTGGAAATATGAAGATGTCATTAAAATACATCCACATATATCCATCCAACTCTGACAAAGAATGTGAAATCTTCTGTATATCAATGGCACGGAATGAATTGAGCATACCCAACACAGGCAGATGGAAAATTAATGAACAACGTGTACATATTTTTAGGGTGGTCTTGAAGTCTCTCCAACATAAAAAGGAACTTCCCAGGAATGAACTGTTACTTTTTCTCCTTTGTGAATAGCATATCCAGGCAACAGAATCATGCACAAATTTCCACCAATTTTAAGCAGTTCTTACTTCAGCTCACTTTGTTCATTTCTCTTCTAAATTTGAGGACAACATTTCAGTGATTATGAATTTGGGCTTTATTTCTATCTTGTGTTCTACAGACTGACTTCAAAGAATTGCTGCACTGCACATGTATGGCTCCTGTGTGAAACAAGTGCTTGTGAAATTCTTAGGCAAGAAAATCAAGGTCAGAATCACTGATCCGGTAGGAAATTTTGTTTTGAATAGGTTGGGGTTTTTTGTCTCCTACTGCTCTCTAGTAATAAATCACTTTACAGAATAAAAGTAAAACACAGTCAGTATAGAAACCAAGTACTCTGTATAACACTTCAAACACAGAAAATTTTGATCTATGTATAAGTTTAAAATATTCCTGAAAAAAAAGCAATTGTTTTGGTTGTCATAAACATTATGTTTGCTGTATCTCAAAAGATGATTCTCATCTTTACCTGAGTGATTTAACTTTAACAGACTCTAAGAATCAGAAGTGGAATTTAAAATTATATTGCCTGGATTCAATTACTCTTATATTTCATAGAATAGCATTCTATATTTACTTCTCAATTGAAGGATCATGTGTTCTCCTCTGATTGAAATATTAACCTTTGCTTACGCCACACAACTTGCTTCAGTCTCTCTGCACAAGGCACAGTCTCCTTCACATCATTCCAGACCAAATGCAACAGTTGCTCCGTGGCAAAACTGCACAAATTAAAGAAACCACAAGAAATTGACTGCACTGTGGAGAGCCCAGAAGAGAGTAAAGGAAAACAGGGCCTCAAGTAGGTGTTGCTTGCTGAAGTGAATCATCGAAAGGAAGGTAATGTCATGCATCTGACTTCAGGAAAAAGAGAGGACATAGGAGTGCAACAACAACAACAAAATCAACATTGGAGAGTTTCAAATAAAGCAGCAACTTCTTAACTTTCTCCAAAACAGATACATTGCATTTCACTGTGAACGTAGAAAAGATCAGCTCTGTGAATTGGAAAGACTAAAGCACTGCAGCATGGATATTTTGGAGGACTCTCAATTGGTTACTTTTCTTCCTGACACTCTTGCTCCCTTTTCACTGCCAGAGGATATCCATTCCAATGAAATATTAATTTTTGACATTTTACTTTCTTAATGTTTTTGCTTTAAAAAACTCAGTTGTTTTTTCCCATTCAGTGGAAAAATCTCATTTCTACAGCCCCTTGAAGCCTTAGGATTAGAGAAGACAAACAAAATCTTTGCTTGGACAGCATGTGGTCCATGGCATTTTCCAGTGCATCATATGCACCTGAGCATGTAGCTGGTGTTGCTCCCTGGAAGGATGGTCCTTCCAGTTGTGGATGTCCTACGTCTCCCATTATCCCAAGGTGGTGATGATTCAGGATGGTTCATGCTGAATCACAAGTCCTACTTTCCCCCCTCTCTCACTGCTGTTTTGTGCCTTGAAAGGAATTTACACCTATGATGATTAAGATTTATAGAAGCAGCTTTCATTCCTTCAATAAAAAATTTTCTCTAGCCAAGGACAGAGAGTAATTTTAAGTAAGAATTGCTTAGACCTTCCTCTCCAGAGAGCAAATCTGGACTTCTTTTCTGCTAATTTGGGAAGAATATTCACAGAAATGAACACATCGTTCATGGGCATGGGGTTGGCTGGGAAAATATATGATATTTGAGACTAATAGAGAAATCCAATCTTTTCTTACTTTTTTTGATTTTATAAATTAAACTTGATCAGGTATTCATATTAAATTTAGAGAACTCAAAATGTCTGGCCACAAAATAGCATGGTTATGCTGAAAGGACTAATGAATCCAAATTACAAATAGAATGTACAGAATTTCTTCCATCTGTAAGAAAGTCAGGATATCTGTGCATTTTGTGGTTTGGAGGTGAGAGACAATTTTGAGGAAGAAGTTGTTTCAGCCAAAAAGGTTGAAAATTTTTAAATTGTGACTGTATGAGGTTAATAGCCATAGGACCTGCTAGCAAATACTTCTATTTGGTTGAAATATTTCTGCTTTATTTTATGGTGTGGCACCTTTATCTGTTTGATTATCCATAGATACTCCTACAGGTAGGGATCTAAACCCAGTGGAGTTAAAGCAAATTTACACTGGGGCAGCTGAAAAATGCAATGCAGTCCTTGCTGCTGTGATCTGGGATGCAATGATGAAACAAGCACACCCTGTAACTTCAGCCTTGGATGGTATAATTAAAGCTGGCAGTACCATCTAGTGGGAAGAGAAAGAATTGAAGAGTACAAATAAAAGTAGCCAGTATCCAGAGAACCTAAATATTATATTGAGATTCAGGAAGCATAATAACAGTAGATAGCAATTTGAAGATTGTAAGATCTATAATTTTTTTATGTTAATGTGAAAAATATATTTATTGTAATACATTTAGCAAAAACTTAAAAATAATTTGGTACAATTTTTTCATTATCAGTTATGTATTTCAGCTAAATATGATTACTGTATAGCTTCTTTCTCATAATTGTAAGACTTATGTTCTAGTCCTTTAACTCTGTTGGTTTTGGACTATGCCATAAATCTGCATAGACTCATTTAACTTTAAACTATAGTCTTTCTTCTCCTTCTTTTCCAAAATAAGCATCATAGTTCTTATTGACTCATTGTTATTTTAATGTAGATCAAGAAGAAGCACAACAGATTTCAGTTTTCCTTCCAAATTTATACATGACATTTTCCCTTTTTTTATCATCTCCTGGTTTAGCTACTATAGATTGCCTCACTTTTGAAAGGTTTCCCAGCTCCTGTTTATGTATAATGTATTAGTCTTAAGAACTACTGAATTCTTACAGTATGGACTCAGTACACTTGGTATTGTAAATCAGAGGGTAAAATGCTATTTACAATTCTTTATCTCAATCTTTATGTGACTTCAAGTAATCAAATTTATGGACTATTCTTTTCTTACCTGAAAACTAATGAATCCTTTTGTGTCTTCTGAGAAACCAGAACTAAGTTTTGATAAAAATCTTCACAAGATAGTGTCCATTTTCTGTGACTTCTGCTTTCTTTTCCTTTGTGTCGCAGTTCAAGCCCAGCCAACAACCAAGCCCCAAGAAGCCACTCACTTGCTCCTCCACCAACAGGATCAGGGAGAGAATTGGAAAGGTAAGAGTTAGAAAAATCAAGTTGACATAAAGACAGTTTAATAGGGAAAGCAAAAGCCATGCACAAGAAAAAGAAGGAATTCATTCACTGTTCCCATGGACAAGCAGCAGCCATCTCCAGGAGAGCAGAGCCCCATCACCTGTAATGCTGACTTGGGAAGACAAAGGCCATCATTCCAAATGTACCCCCTTTCCTTCCTCCTCCTCGTGTCCAGCTTTCTACACTGAGCATGATGCCATGTGGTATATAGAAAATCACTTTGGTCAGCTGGGGTCACCTGTCCTGGCTGGGTCTTTGCCCAACCTCCCATGCACTCACAGCTTCCTTGCCAGTGAGACAGTATGAAAAGTAGAAAAGGCTTTGGCTCTGTGCAAGCATTGCTCAGAAATAACAACAACCTCTCTATACAGTCAACACCATGTTCAGCACAAATCCAAAACACAGCTTCACACTAGCCAATGTGAAGAAATTTAACTCCACTCCAGCCAAAACCAGCACACTTTGTAGAAGACACATTTACAGAGAAATCACTACATAAAAGTAGAATTCTTCAACAATGAGAGTGCTAGTAGCTGATAACTAGTTCTTCACTTGGGACTGTGTCTCACAAACAGGGATAATTGCAGTATTGCATGAATGTTTCTGTTTCTGAAGACGATATTCTCCTCTGATCTTTAATTTCTGTCTTGCTGATGGTAGGTCACCAAATTGCAGTTATCTCTAGTTATCTCATTGCACAGGATGATTTATGAGTGAAGAGTATGAGCAAAACTCACCCAGAGAGCCCTTCCCTGTTTGCAGTTGGCCTGAGGAACCTGACAGGACTAAGTGTTCCTGGGTATCTACAACCAGCTGGGAGTGTCTGAGGATGTCTAAGAGAGGCAAAGTTTCAACAGGTTTATCTAAACTTCTTGGGGCAAATGCTTAGCTCATGTTCATAGTCATCTGCTCATCTCAGACAGAGCTAGGGTAGTTTACAAGGCCTCTGTATTCTCCTTTCTGTTCTCCCACAGAGCTGATGCAGTGAGTTATGACTAATGAGCATAAAGCTCATATTCCTGGCGTTTAGGGGACTTCTCTCGACAGTCATGAAACAGCAGCTATGAGCAAAAGTACAGAGAAGTAACAACAGTAAAAATTATTCAGAAGGATGCTACTGCAGATGATATTAAAACAACTGTGAACATCTGTACAGCTGCTATCAGACAGTATTGGAAACTGGTGGCACTGGCAGGAAGGTGGCAGATAACACTTGTCCTATAAACACCTCACAAACTGCTCACTTCCTTTTCCTGAAACTCGGTTTTAACTTCCAAACTCTGAAGAAACTTAAGAAAATACAAAAGCAGCAGGTGGTGCCTTCCTGTGTTGAAGTGAAAACTTTGAGTTGAAGTGAGTTCTATGGGCTTCAACTTTACCTTGACACTTTTGGAGGGACTAGAAGTAAATCAATAAATATCAGTTTTAGCCTCAGAGATTTCTCCATGTAAAATGCAATACAATCCTTTAGAGACAGACTATTTCATGAGTCATTTATAAATTATCCTACAATATCCATATTCTGGTCATAACTTGCCATTTACCACCTTGTAGTGTATTCAGGACATTAAAATTCCATGGTTCTTGGTGGTTTATTGCTCTGTTTGCTTCAGGGGAGAGCAAGGGTGACATCCAGTGGTGTATTCAGCATTCTGTACAAATGGACTAAGCTGACATGAGATCTCTTTGTGGCCTTAGAGACGTAAAATGTTACCTATTAAAGCTTGGATCAACGTAATACTGCATGGTTTTCCACACAGATCCCAAAACACATCTTTTATAATTCATTTCCATTTTTCAATACATTTTAGTTGGGAATCAGGAAGCAATGAGCATTAGTAAACAATAAGACACCAGAGAATATGCTGTAAACTGGTTTTTGCTCAGATGAAGTAATAAGAAAATAATGAATAATAAAAAATTCATCTCCAAATTCAGCAGCTTCCATGGGGTGGATATTCAAGCCAGAAATGTCACTAATCCATGTTATCTGTGGATGTCCCATTAATATTTGCAAGGCTTCCCTTCGCCAGATTTACAACAGGGAAACAGTGAGAACAGCTCACTATTTCTTTGGTTTCCTCATTTTTCTGCTGGTTTCAAGGATTTCAGTATCAAGGCAGGTATTATGTAGAGTATGAAGAAGGCAGTATTTTAGCTTAAATCACTTAAATTAAATCTTCCAAGCAACATATTACAGAAGGCTGCCATCTCAATCATCCCACATTCACAGAGCTGCTGGAACTCAGCCCACTTTACTGACCAGACTTAGGCAGTCAATGCATTTCTGAAACTCATGGCAGCATGTCCTCAACATTTAACTTTGGGAGCATAAGTAAGCACAATGCTTCTCCTGATCCATCTGCCTCTGAGCACTGTGTATGTGGCAGGGACAGCCTGCAGCATCCCCCAGGCTGTGTCAGGCATAGACCACAGCACAGACAAATACCACACGTGTGGGGCCTCGTGCTCCACAGGGCATCTCCTACCTGCATGTCAGGTGGGCTTTGGGGATGTGCTCACTGAGCCTCCTGATGAGCCACTGAAGACAGACTGGATATCACAAAGGGGAGGTAGGTTCCTCAGTGTTAAGTAACTTCCAAAAATGAGGCCTAGGCATACGGTTTTGGGGTTATATGAGAGCCTGCCTTTTGCTGAAATATAATATAGTCCTGTCCACATTACAACTCCTTAATGTGTTCTTGTTACCCTCCTTTTAAGAAAAAAAAAAAAAGGTGGCTTTTAAAATCTCAAAATGGCTTTGAAGAATTTAACTTACAGTGATGTGACATTAAGGAGAGAGTTAAAAAAAAAAAAAAAAAAACAAAAAAACCAGTGCATAGCTTTGCAAATAAATTAATTAGTGGATAAAAAAGACTGGCATATATCTGCCCATTCTAACATTTCTGTTTATCTCCTCAGTTCAGTTATGTCAGGATAAGAATTTCTATGACAAGTGGACTGACACCATCTATCTTCAATGTACTGAGAGGTTAATTAATTCATGAAGATTTGACAGATGGTACATTCATTCACTAACCATGTGGACTGCGTTCACTTTATCAAAATGTCTTTTCTGGTCATATGACATTGTGATAGAACTTCTGATGTCAGGGTTAACAAAAACCAATTTTAATAGGGTCTGTAAAACCAAACCTCTAATAAAAAAAGTGATTATGCATGCATCTTCAGCTACCATCTCTGTATGATACAGAAGTATTAAGATTCAGATCAACGAAACTACTGTGTGTCCAAAAAAGCCTTGATTTGGTCAGGTAGGATCCCAATAAAGTGAGGAGGGCCCAGGGAATGAAGTAACATCTTTATTAAACCAGCTGATGCTGTTAGAAGTGGACAAACTCATGAACTCATGACTTTAGACTAGACTCACTAAAGACTGAGGTGCCCTATAAATAGCATCAGAAAGCCCCATGGGCTGAGTGGGGATGTGCCTGCACTGTACATGTTCAGCTGCATCATTTGAGTTTCCTCTCTGTGAGAAGGTGTTACCTGGGGCTGACAGGACGTGCCAGCCTCAAGATGATGAGTTTGAGCAGTGACCTTGACCCCTGCCTGTCACGCAAAGCCGAGGTGAAGGCAGGAGTGTGCCTCCTCCTTTTTCACAGTGATTCTCTGGTTAGCTCTCCTGTCCAGCAGGAGGGACACCCAGGCCATGCTGCTCTTTGGTGCCTGTGGACACCTGAAGGTCCATCTCAGAGGCCCCAAGTGGCTGCTCCAGCAGAAATGACACTCTGAGTTACAAGAGAGAGACAAGGCTCCTGCCTCTGCTCTCAGACAGAGAGTGAGTGAGTGTCTGAGTATTTTGCATTTAGTGTTCAATAGACCTTGTGCAGGAGTCAAGCCACCCCCATCCTTGTCCCCAGGCCACAGACACATGCTTTCTCTGCCCTAATAATTACCTAATTACTGCTGCATGAGAAAGTTTCAACAGATGGTCTGGAGCTGAAAAAATTCTATTCCTGCAGGCCAAGGATTCAACAAAATTTGGACCCCACACTCCAGTGAGCCCTCCAGCAGCTGAGCCTGTGGAGCTGGCAATAGGCCCTGAACCTTTTACTGAATTATGTATTTTGTGGGTGTTTTCTCTTAGTGCCCATCAAGACTGTAGACAAAGGAGCACAGGGACATGGGCAGCACAAGAGAAAGCACTTTAAGGATGTCAGTTTTAGAAACATAGAACTGAGGCAGTTCAGAGGTACCTTTACTGATCTAACTGGAAACTGTTAAGGAGTGGGCATATTTGTAGCTTAAATCCAGTTAATAATATTTAGGATAACTCTTTTTTTACCAATAAATAGCTAAAGCTTGCATCATATCTAATCCTATCATTATTTTTTCCTCCTACATTCCCCTAGCCCTCCCCAGTTTTACCCCTAGTCACTCACAGTCTTGCTGCTCTTTCTCTGAGTCCTGGGTCTACAACAATATCCTGCACTGGGGAATGATGCTGTTCTCTGAGCTAGTTTTTTCTTTTCATTTTTCTTTTCCTTTTTTTTTTACCATTAGTATCTGAACAAAGCAGGACGTCAATTAATAGACTCTAATCTGAGAGGCCATTATGATCAGCTGCTTTGAGCAGTTGTATAAATCATGCCAAGGAAGCTCACCCATCCCTTTGCACAAAGAAATGCATGAGTATATCACATAGCACAGATTGATCTTCAGCAGCAACATGAGAATACCTCAGGAGGGTCTGACAGGACAAACAAGGCTGTGGGAGGGCAGTCCAAGCTGCCAGAACAATATCGTGTGGCAGATCAAGAGCAACATTTATTTTAGGACTGGCAGATATCTGAAAAAAAACATCTATCACAGATATCCAAAAGAAATTAAATTTGTCTTAAATGCAGTTGTAGTAACCATATCAAGAAGGATCAAGGGCCTATTGTACATTTTAAATACATTTTAATTGGCTGTGATCTGGGAAAAGACAAGAGAGAAGGGCTTGATACAAATTCCTGCTGGAAAAACCTGTCAGCATATTCTGTCTCTGTTGGTGTCATCAAAGTCACACAAGATATAAGCGAATGCAGCTCAGTATCATCTGGAAAGCAGCACATAACTGCTACCCACTGAATTTATATAATATGTCCACAGATAAAGCAGATTATTTTTAGTTGACAGATCTAGAAACTGAGAGTGAAACATGATAATACAGCATTACCCTGAAAAGAGAAATGCAATAAATAAAAACTAACAAACATATAGTAAGTAATGAAAAAAAAAAAATTAGTATTGACTACTCAGAGCAGGAAACCTTGATGCATTCAAAGCAAGGAAGAGTTAAAAAGAAAATAATTCATTAAAATGAACTTTGTATGCTGTGCTTGTATTTTTACAGATTATTAAAGAAGCACTTAGAGTGACTTCACAGCATACCACCTTGAGAGTTTCACATCAAGTAGGACTGTTTTTTCTCCAAAACATTTTATTTCTGAACTCCTTACATTTGTTTTCACCACCCAGTCAGGGATGAAGGTGAGGGAAACTTGCCCAAAGCTCTGTGCTTGGGCTGACCGAGGTCAATTGTATTTTGGGTCAACTCAGAAAGATGCAGAGTGTGATTTTTCCCATTGATTTGTTCAAAACAAAACTTTTCGGTCCACAACATGAAAATGTAGTGTTAAAGTGTCCCACCTGCCTCTGTAGCAGGTGTGTGCCTGGATTCCCCAGCATACTGTGCTACAGCCCTTCCCAGAGGTAAAATACGTGGGTGGGACATTTGGCTCCATCAGAGACTTCTGCAAAAGCCACTTCCGCGAGAGGTGAGGAGTTTCACAACCAGCAGAGGACAAGCACTTTGCTGCAGGGGGAAGGAGGAGCACCCCGGGTTCTTTTTTCTGATCTGTGTTGCTTCACAAGCTTTTTCCTGGTAGATGTTGCTCAATGTTTCACTGCATAACATATTTCAGGCGCAATGTTTGGGGCAGGTCTCTGGGCTGAAGCAAAGACAGGTACCAAAGCCTGCTTTGTCCTGTGAGGTCTGGCCAGAAGGTGGGGACCAGAGGCAAGGCTGTGCCACCTCCTCCCTGGTCCCCATCACCTCATCCCTGGGCTCCTGCAGAGCCCTGCTGGTGACAAGGCTGTTGGACACAGCAAGGAGGGACTGCACAAAATAAACACATTGCACTGAAAGGCTCCTCTCTGAAAAACTCCTTCCACAGGAGGCAATTAAAAAAAAGAAAGCTTTCAAGGCCTATTATCAGTTCAAACATTTGAGTTAATAAGAATCTCAGTTTTAGTTATTGTTTCTGTGCAAAGGACACTTTCCAAATAACCATAATCTAATGAAAGATAAATCATGCTTGTACAACAAAATAAATGTAAGAGACACTTTGGACTCAATAAATGCTCTAATAATAACAACAACAGAAAAAAGTTGACAGAGGAACTTAAGAATCATTGAAAGTTTTCCAAAGGAAGAAAACAAATCTGACAGGGTCAGACTGAAATATTTAAAATCTAAAGCAAACAACTGGAGTGTGCTTTTTCCTACTATAGATTTCACTGGCACTTTTTTCCACATCCTGCTCAGAGCTACCTGTATAAGTAATGAGTGCATTAATTAGCTAGAGGTAAATAATCACTGATATATATATATATAAATTTTATGTAAATTGTCTATAGCATATAGCTTGACTCTTGTGTCTTTGATCTGCTGATAATCTTCAAGTGTGGATTCCAGCAGGCCAAATATTTTTTATCTCTGCTGGGAGTACTTTTGGCAAGTTTTCCATCAATAGGAAATGAGCTGGAAAACTCTGGAGAAACTTCAAAGCAACAGCTTAAGGTGATCTTTCATTTCATGAATTTCAGACTGTCTCTGCTGTTTAACAACATACTGAGTTCTTTCTCCCTAATACACTTTTAAAAACTGCAAATAAGATGCCTTTATAAAAGTCATACATGAGATATGTGAGAGATCTTGTCACTTTGGAATATAGGGTACTTTTTTTAAATTACAAGGATATTAAGAGACATTAAAGCCTGAAGGGCTGTCTTTTATTAGAGCATTCATTTGTATAAACAAATGGACTTTAAAACCTTTTATACCTGAGTTATATTTGCGAGGATGGGAAGTGCATTTTTCATTTATTTGACTGATTTCTGATTTAAGTTTTCTCACAATTTTGTTATAAATACCTATTCTTCTCCATCCCTCATTCCATGACACAGAATTTATGAGCTCTAGTATTGCCCTCAGGTATGTATCACATATATTCAATAAATTAGGGACAAAGTGAAGCCTGCTGTAACTCATACTAAGAAGAGGGGCAATCTAGCTAAAAATCCAAAGGGCACAAAAGCAATCTTTTCCAGGGCCTGAATTCTTAGGTAAGGAAAGACACAAGTGGATATAATTAGAGAGAGAATGAAAGGAAGTCTCAGTAGTCATCTCTTCAAAAATATCATAATAGGTCATCGGGACTCGGAGGCGAATGATGTGCAGAGAGCGTTTAACTGTGCCTGCTCTTGAAACAACTGATCCAGTTATTAATTGTCCAGTCATTAACTAAGGCTGTGCAAATGGATTAACGAGCCAAGCAAGGTCAGGATATATTTGACTTCTTGAACATTATTTGCAATTGCATTTCTCTCACTTTTAGTGTAATCATTATTTTTAAAATGTCTGCTTCCTTCTCAGAAGTCACTTCACAGCAAAAATGCTACTGAAAGTCGTTGAAAAGAAGAAGAAAAAAAATCAACAAACCCACATTTCTATAATTATTGTTCCATTTCCTGGCTAAATACCTACAAAGCAACATTGGTCATCATAATGTATAATCCCATCACAAGAGAAAATAGAAAAAAAAAGCTTTAAAAGTAACGAGTTACACAAAGAAATTGTATCAATATGAACTGTTTCAATGTTTGTTCACTTGGTGATGGTTATCTTGAAGGAAAAACAAGGAGACCATGCAGCTCTGGGAGACCATTTATTTTTTCAGAGCGCTGGAAGAACATGGGATCTATTGACCTGGAACAGCAGCAAGAACAAAAAAACAAGGCCAATGACAGTGCCTCTGGCAGCAGTTAAAAGCTGATGTTTCAGGGAAGGGGGAGACCAGGAGTCAGCACACACAAGTAAGCTTGCCAGAGCCACAGCACAAACCAGTGACGGGCACGCATTCGGGTTTCACCTCGGAGGCTGCCTTGCTTTCCAGCTGCTTCTGCCACATGGCACAGCATGGTTTCTCTAGCCTGCATCTAAGCTGTGTGCCCTGCTGCTGCCTAGAGCCATCTGCAGACAGAGGAAGGAGCTGCCCAGAGATGGATGAGATTGCCTGGTTCTCGGTTCTTAAAAGGCTGCATCAAAGCAATAAGGAGCAGGGAGATGAGCAAAGCAGATTAACTATGCTCTGGTTAAAAGAACCATTGGCAAGGAAGAAAGAAAGGGAGGAGACAAATCAGACCCACCAAGTGAAGAACAGAGCTGGTACCCCACAGACACTACATCTGTAGATATCTTGTGTAACAGAAAAAGTTCTCCACTCCAAACAGGAACCGGTCCAAATGTTATTTGTCACAGCTAAAGGACCATTACAGAAGGCTCTATTGAACGGGCAGCAGCACCAAAGAAGTGAAGGACTCCAGACACCACGGGATGGAGAAATGGGCCTGGAATGTGACCTCAAATCTATGGCTGTGGATGGTCAGTAACTTGGACTCGCCAACTTGGGTGAGAACTGATGCTAAGGGCAGGTTAGCCAGCGCTTGGGCATCAGCAGAGGTTGGAAATGGATGAGATTAGTCCTCATCTTTATATCGTGGTACTACCATGACAGAACTCATTCCCAGTCCTGAAGGCAGCACACATTGTCATTAATTTTTATAATATTAAACACTACTGAACTCATTCCCAGTCCTGAAGGCAGCACACATTGTCATTAATTTTTATAATATTAAACACTACTGAACTCATTCCCAGTCCTGAAGGCAGCCCACATTGTCACACTCTCACAAACTTGGAGCATAAGAAGCTGACCAGGTCGGCTGACGTAGCCACACCTGTTGGCTCTGTCCCCAGAGATGGGGACTGGATGTGGATGTCTGGGTATCCTTCAAAGAACTGCTTCTCAGAAGCAGTTCAGATGTAGCATAGAGCAGAGGAAATCAGCTTCTATTTCTAGTACCAAAATGAATGCTTCCAAAACATCAACTTCTTCTTTTAATAAATGCTTATCTGTAATGCTTCCACCACTTGAGGCTGCACATAGGCAGGAACACCTAGAAAAAAATGCTGAAACTTAGTCCAGTGTGGTCAGCAGGAAATTCAAATATCAACCTCCTCCTAAGCCTGAACTAACAACTTCAAAAAAAACCCTACACCATATTCCCTATCCTCTTCCAGTGCCTAGGATACAGCAATTAATAAGGTCTCATGGCAAGTTGCAGTGGCTCAGGACTAGAACAACTGGGGGGCACTGCCTTGTAAGTTCACCAGGGGTTCCATTACAATATGTTTGTACAACAAATGCTGTAATTAAGGGTAGGTCAGGTTTACTCATCTCTTACTGCTCAACCAGGAATACCAAATAAGTGAGTTTGCCCTCAGATGACTGAAAAAAGGCATTTTTGCCTGTGAATATAGTTTGCTATGCCTCTATGGCAAAAATAAAACAATCACAGAATGTCACATTAGTTTAAAAATTTTATGACGCAGTAATGTTTCTCCAAACTTGAAATTCTTTTAAAAGTGGCTTGGAGAAAGAAAAATAAAAGCAGCTTCCAGAGTGTTTCACTGGCAGATTAAGTTACGCATTTTAAGTCCTGGAGGTGAAATGTTTTTAGCATTTCTGAGAGCTCTGGGCTTCCAGTTCTCATGCTGAGACAGCTATTAATACATGACAGGAAGCATCTGTGATCTACTGCTCACAGGGTTCAAACCCCAAAGCATCCAGAAAGTCTGTGAATAATCCTTCATTCACATGGCTGATTGACTGCACCACACATAAGTCAGTGTGATGTATATGCTCTGATGTGACAGGTCCAAAATGTAATGTACTTTACAAATTATTTGATCTTTATTAGTACAGGAGTCTTTTATACACAATTTTCTTTTAGAAAAAGGCACAGGGCACTGAGAGATATTAATGTCAGCATCAGACCCCATAAAACAGAGACAATATCTATTTTAAGCCTTGCAGATATGAAGTGCAGATTAAAAATGGGATTATGCTACTTTGAATGGGAAAACGATTGCCATTCTAATTTCCCACTAAACCAGACTGGAGTATCCTTATGAACACAGCAGTCCTTTCCAGGGAGAGTAACAGCCCAGTCTTCTGTTGCAAAATGCCTGGTCCATTTCTTTGATGTCCAGGCTCCTGTTAGACTCCGTGTGAGTGCACAGGCAAGTACAGGGGTGCAGGACCAGGGCCAAGCAGCTGCCCTGAAGTCAGGCTTTAACACACCTTTCTGAATCATGCAGCCTTCAACACATTAAGGTTTCTACCCTGCACTGTTGTTTTTTTGGTTTTTGGTTTTTTTTTTATTGGATCAAAGGTGTCTAGCTGGCAGGAGAGTTCAGTCACTTCAGTCAGCCTGGAAGTATGTCTGATTTAAACTTGAGTTTCGAGGAGGGCATATTTTCACCACTTTGGTCTTCCTGAGTAATGTGATTACTTGTTTTCACCTAATGTGCCATTGGTGCCTGCTATCTAGCAGCTTTTCCCTGTTGGTGCAGTTTCTGCAATTAAGATGTCAAGCTGATAAGCAGAGAAATTATGTAAGGGGTGTCTATGGGAATTCTGACTGGATGAAAATAAAAGGAAAGAAAAAAAAGGTGTAAAGATAGAACCTGGCAAAAAATGCATCTTGTAAGTAGAAAAGCATGTGTCTCTCTGCCAGCTTGTCTCGGAGCACTGCGTGGCAGAACAGCCCGTGCTCTCCAGTGCTTTGCCCAAGGAAAGCTCCAGGAAGGTCCGCAGCACAGGCTGTGAAGTGGCTTGTCACATTCCTGCCGCGGGGATGCATCCCTGCGGTGCCTCTCGCCTTTCTAGGCAGCTGTTTTCATTGCGGGGGCTTTCTTCTGTAGGAGCTCTGTATTAGGGAGCAGAGACTGCAAGTCTGAGCTGCTGAGAAACTCACCTTGCTCATCTCCCTGATGGGAACATGGATGTGAGACCTCACGATCTGGAGAATGATGTTCCCAGGGACACTTTCCTTGCATTTCAGGGGTGGTGACTGATTTTCCCAAATGCAGGTAACTCAGCTGGCCTGAATAGTAGGGGGAGGGTGTGGAACTCACGCACAACCTTCCTTGAAAAGAGACAGCTAATGGGCACAGCCACCACACGCCCAGTTAAGGGCACTGCACACTCCGCAACGCCAGTGGAGGGGGATGGGTGGCCATAACCTCAGCTCACCTAGAAAATCTGGGCATGTTCTCACGTGCTGGGAACACACGATCTGAAACACATGACAGTACATCTGGGAACAGATCAGAATAGCAATTTCCCTTGCTGGCTAGATTAACAATTGTGGAGAACAGACATCCATGTCCCAGGATCTGTTGAGGATTCACAAGAGAACTGTGGTCAATTTTATCACGTTTGGGCTTAAATTCTCTAATGTGTAGTCTTTTAAGCTTACTTCATATGGGAAGAGCCCTTGATTTGACTCTTTGCTTCCACGAAAACACATCACATTTGTTTATTTTCACCAATTTCAGTTCACCTCAATGCACAAGCAGAACCTGTGGGTTGCAGCTTGATAGAAACTGCTCAAAAAAAGAAAAATTAAAAAATATTTATTACAATTTAAAACCTGCTGTATTTAAAACAGGAAAAATTTATAATTTGGATTTGGAGTGCTCAGACTGAGACTTGGGGCGCTACTACCCATGCGTTCAGTATGAGCCATGACACTTGCAGAGAGAAATGCACATCAATTTCAAACAGCTCACTAGATTATTTTAATGTCCATGGTTATAAACTGCAAGGGGTTGCAACTTGTCCTAGTGACAATCCACGCATCCAGTGCTGTCTGGGTATTTTAGTCTTGCAAATGCCTTTTTTCTCCAAATGCGTTGCTCAGCAGTAATGATTATTCAGAGAAAAGTGGCAGACAGGGTCAGGCAGCAGCAGAATGAAAAGTGAAAACTTGAAAGATGCTAGATGAATATTTATGCAGAGCAATCCTCACTCTCGAATTATGGCACATAATGGGATCAGCAAAGCTAACGGAATTCACGCTGCGTGAACTTCCTCTGTGAGAACTTAAGTTTAATCGCCACATAAGACTGACAACCCGTGAACACAGAGAAAACGTTCAATGGCATGTAAAAACTTCATTGAAATAATGTTTCTGACTATATCAATGTTCTGGCAATGACAGAATAAACAACTTTTTTTTTTTTTCAGGCAGATTTTAAATCCACAGGCCACTTTTTTGAAGTGGCATTCAAACATTGTCACAGCAGACTTTGTTCTTTTGTTTCATTGCTGATTTGGTATGTCCTACCGGCAACTGAAAAGCATCCATGGGGATTGAGTAATGAGGACAAGGATTTCAGAGCAGCCTGGCACTGACCATCTCTTAAAGGCTGGCAATGGTGAGGAGCAGCCAGCCAATTTTCCGCTCAGATATTGCAAGATTTGTCGGGGAATACTTTTCATTGCAAAAACAAATGGCAGTTGGCTGACTTTGAAGGATTCGTCTTGTTTTGTGAGATTTCCTTCTCGAGGTGTCCAAAACTCAGGGCACATGGACAGTGAAATCCATCCCTGTGCTGTAGGGTCAGCACAAGAGCTGCAGATCAGTTTGCTCCTTTAGGGGGCTGCAGATTTGGTGTACAGATCAGGTCCGCACTTCATACATTCTGAATTTTTTGTGAGCAGGTCACTACAAAGCCCAAGAAGCTCTTATGACCCATCACTATGCAAAAATTCAAAAACAGATGGTCACCTGGGGGCTAAATACTCATATATTTAGACAGATAGCTAAACCTTTTATGTTTATACGAGGGTCTTTAAAACCTTGCTTAGCAAGACCAGTTTTTTCCTTGATATTTCTACAATACTCTGACATTGTTGCTAAATTAAGCCTTAAAGTATTAGAAAAACAGTTTTCTCTACTGTCCTTTAGTATTTTTTTTTCTGAACTAGAGGCCCTCTTCATCCCCATACTGAATGTTTCAGCACATGTCTGATCCTTCTGAATTCAAGGATATATTAAAATGCTCTATTGAATCCAGAGCTCTGTGAGAAACTGGGAAAGAATGCATCTCCAGCTATCTGAAATATCTGAACTCTTCAAAATACCCAACAAATGTATTATCTAAGTGTTTATGTCTGATCTCTTTTTCTCAACTTACCCATCTATCATTATCCAAACCTATCATAAGCACGTCAAAGAGAGCTGGCTACCTTACGTGTGAATTTAATTAAATGAGAATATACAAAAAAAAAATCTTTAAAAGATGCAGAGTTTAGCCCATAGCAGTAATCCCACCTTTCTTTTCTGCTGCTAAATCGCTCAAGAGGTCAAATCCTGCCAGGGTCGGGGCCCGCGGTCCTGAGTGGGCACATCAGCCGCTTTGCACGAGGGCCACACACACGTTTTATTTATTTACTCATTTTACACAACACTTCCCACTAGGAATTTTCTGATTTCCCTCAGAACTGCCCGAAGCGGCGGGGTTCAGGGTCTGGTTTTGCGCTCTCCTCCCGGCTGGAAGGTGCGCGACAGCGGAAGGTGCACGACAGCGGAAGGTGCACGACAGCGGAAGGTGCACGACAGCGGAAGGTGCACG